>CAXITT010000015.1:820408-857085 GCA_964033795.1 Lymnaea stagnalis | reverse complement strand
CCCCCCCCCCTTTTTTTTTTTCGGTTCCTAAATGAAGTACTCATTTATGGTGCTTTCTTGTTATTAGAACGTATTCATTAAAATCGTAGTTGGTCTTATTATAAAACATAAATGCATAAAGATAGAGATGGTACATGAAAGAAACAAAGTAATAAATATGACATTAAGGGGTACAGCAATAAATCAAGGGTACAATAATGTTACAATACATGGAATGAGCGTTACAATCAACTACATGCAGTAAATGTTACATATTAAATTTTGAAATGCAATGCTCAATTATATACTACATGTAACAAAGTGACCTTGTATAGTAAATGTTGCAAAAGATTCTGTATGTTATGATTTTATAAACACCAACAACAATATAGCCCACACGCATCTCACACAGCCGCACACATCTAACGGACTCGCACACATCTTACAAACTCACACACATCCTACAAACTCGCACACATCTTACAAACGCACACACATCTTACAAACTCGCACACATCTTATAAACTTGCAAACATCTTACAAAATCGAACACATCTTACAAACTCACACACATCTTACAAATTCGAACACATCTTACAAACTCGCACACATCCTACAAACTTGCACACATCGTACAAACTCGCACACATCTTACAAACTCGAACAAAACTTACAAACTCGCACAATCTTACAAACTCGCACACAACTAACCAACTCGGTAATATCTTGATAACTCGAACACATCTAACAAACTTGCACACATCTTACAAACTCGCACACATCTTAAAAACTCTCTAAAATCGTACAAACTCGCACACATCTTACAGACTCGCACACATCTTATAAACTCGCACACATCTTACCAACTCGCACACATCTTACGAACCTGCAAACATCTTAAAACTTGCTCTTATCTTACAAACTCACAGAATCTTAAAATCTCGCACAGATCTTACAAACTCGAACAAAACTTACAAACTCGCACACATCTTACAAACTTGCACACATCTTACAAACTAACACACTTCTTACAAACTCGCATAATCTTAAAATCTCGAAAACATCTTACAAACTCACACACATCTAACCAACTCGCAAACATCTAACGAACTCGCAAAGATTTACAAACTAAAACACATCTTACAAACTAACACATCTAACCAACTCGCAAAATCTAACGAACTCGCATACATTAATAAACTAACACACATCTTTCAAACTCGCACACATCTTAAAAACCCACACACATCTTACAAACTCACCGACATCTTACAAACTCACACACAACTTACAAACTCGCACACATCTTACAAACCCGCACACATCTTACAAACCCGAACACATCTTACAAACTTGCCCACATCTTATAAACTCACACACATCTAATCAACTCGCAAGCATCTAACGAACTCGCATAAATCTAAAAAACTAACACACATCCTACAAACTCGCACACTTCTTACAACCTCGCAAACATCTTGCAAACTCGCACACATTTTACAAACTCGCACACTTCTTACAAACTCGCAAACATCTTACAAACTTGCACAGATCTTACAAATTCGCACTCATCTTACAAATTTGCAACATCTTATATACCACAGATATCTTACAAACTCGCACACATCTCACAAACTGGATAACATCGTACAAACTCTTCCAAATCTTACAAACTCACACACATCTTACAAACTCTGCACACATCTTACAAACTCGCACACATCTTACAAACCCGCAAACATATTTCATACTTGCACACATCTTACAAACTCAAACAAATCTTAAAATCTCGCACAGATCTTACAAACACGCAGACATTTTACAACCTCGCGCACATCTTACAAACCCGCAAACATCTTACAAACTCGAACAAAACTTACAAACTCGCACAATCTTACAAACTCGAACACAACTAACCAACTCGGTAATATCTTGATAACTCGAACACATCTTACAAACTTGCACACATCTTACAAATTCGCTCACATCTTAAAAACTCGCTAAAATCGTACAGACTCGCACACATCTTACAGACTCGCACACATCTTATAAATTCGCACACATATTAAAAACTCGCTAAAATTGTACAAACTCGCACACATCTTACAGAATCGCACACATCTTATAAACTCGCGCACACCTAACCAACTCGCACACATCTTACAAACCTGCAAACATCTTAAAACTTGCTCTTATCTTACAAACTCACAGAATCTTAAAATCTCGCACAGATCTTACAAACTTGAACAAAACTTACAAACTCGCACACATCTTACAAACTCGCCCACAACTAACCAACTCGCAAATATCTGGCAAACTCGAACACATCTTACAAACTCGCACACATCTTACAAACTCGAAAAATCTTAAAAACTAGAAAATATCTTACAAACTCGCACACATCTTACAAACTCGCATACATCTAACCAACTCGCACACATCTAACAAACTTGCACACATTTACAAACTAACACACATCTTACAAACTCACACACATCTAACCAACTCGCAAACATCTAACGAACTCGCACACATTTACAAACTAACACACATCTTACAAACTCACTCATATCTTAAAAACTCACACAAATCTTACAAACTCGCACACATCCTACAAACTTGCACACATCTTCAAACTCGCACACATCTTACAAACTCGAAAATATCTTAAAAACTCGCCCGCATCATACGAACTCGCACACATCTAACCAACTCGCAAACATCTAACGAACTCGAACACATCTTACAAACTAACACACATCTTACAAACTCGCACGCTTCTTACAAACTCGCACACATCTAATAAACTAGCACACATCTTACAAACTTGCACAATCTTACAAATTTGCACACATCTTACAAACTCACACAAATCTTACAAACTCGCACACTTCTTACAAACTCACGCACATCTTAAAAACTCACACACATCTAACCAACTCGCAAACATCTAACGAACTTGCACACATCTTACAAACCCGCACACATCTTACAAAATTGCCCACATCTTATAAACTCACACACATCTTACAAACTCGCACACATTTTACAGACCCGCACACATGTTACAAACTCACACACATCTTACAAACTAACACACATCTAACAAACTCGCACACATATAACGAACTCGCACACATCTTCAAACTTGCACATATCTTACAAACTCGCACGCATCTTACAAACTCGCACACATTCGTTGCAAACTTGAACACATCTTACAAACTCTGAACACTTATCTAAAAAATCCATAAGCACCTTAAAAGCCAACATAAATCTCACAAATCTCTACACTACAAACGCATCTCACAAACCCACACACATTTACAAAATCGCACGCATCTAACAAACCGCATACAGAGTGTCAGACACACAAATACAATCTCGATTTTGAATAATGACAATTTCTTTCTTTGTTTCTTTGCTGTTGTCTGTCAGGCTGCTGTCCCGACCAAGGGAAGTGGCCGTAGTTAGTTTGAGAATGTTCAATCAATTCAATTTGGTCCAGAGGTTCTCAATTTTTTTCCGGCAAGTGCCCCCTTGGCATCCTAAGCCCTGCCTTAGCTGCCCCTGTTTTTCCTCAACCCCCACAAAAGAAAAAACAAAGTATTCGGGTCTACAGTTCTCACAACCCTGTATAGAAGATAACAACACAATAAAATGTAAAATTGTAATTTTTCATTGTAATTACAATGTAAACAATACTTTCACTGAAGTCTTTCAATAATTATTTGATGAATTTTAAAAATTGGGATTGTGATTAGGCTCTTAGAAATAAATAGTAACGTGCTCCTTCATCGTTCAATTATGCTTACTGTATGCTTGGAATGGGCTTTTAAAAGTGATGCCGTTTCTTCAATGTCTTGATGGACTTAGTAAAGGGATTCCATTTCTTCAATGTCTGGATGGACTTAGTCAAGTGATTCCATTTCTTCAATGTCTGAATGGACTTAGTCAAGTGATGACATTTCTTTAATGTCTTGATGGACTTAGTAAAGTGATTCCATTTCTTCAATGTCTGGATGGACTTAGTAAAGTGATTCCATTTCTTCAATGTCTGAATGGACTTAGTCAAGTGATTCCATTTCTTCAATGTCTGAATGGACTTAGTCAAGTGATTCCATTTCTTCAATGTCTGAATGGACTTAGTCAAGTGATGCCATTTCTTCAATGTCTGTAATGGAGCTAGTAAAGTGATGCCATTTCTTCATTGTTAGTGTGGTCCATGAGGTTGTCTGAAAAGATGAAAGGTGGCACCATGGGAGGGTAATACCAACCCTAGTAACGCATTTATCTTATCCTCTTCCTAGGTCCGACGCATTTGAATATCGGCCAACGTCCTTAATGATAAGATTTAATTTAGATGTAAAAGTAGAGTTTATTAATTCAGTCAAAATTGACATCATCTCAAAGCAGATCAAATAGTTTTTATCGATATCTGCAATATATTTCCGTCAGTAACTAAATGGTTTCTGATGACTTTGGGGTCAGCGCCGAGAAAAGCAAGTCTTTCTAAAGCATTCTACTTTGTCAAATTAGCTTCTAAACGCGATTCCTGCGGTAAAAGTGAAAAAAAAATTCAGTATGTACATCCTTTATTAACTTCTCTCTTGTATGTTTAGGGCTAATTTTTCGGGCGGCTAATTTTCCCAATTTGCGTCAACCTATCAAGCTGAAACTTGGCAAACAGAATAGTTGCCGGTGACAACATATTCTTCCGAATTTGCAGCCCAACCCATAACTACCAAAATAACTTTTTCTTGTTTTTCTAAGAGAAGATGAAGAAAATGTCGTGCCACTAATTATATGAAATATAATTCACAGCAAGTAATTGCACTAAATTAATTCTTAAAAACTAGAATAAATGGCCCGATAATATCAGGATAATAATGGTAGGTATTTTGCGATAATTTATACCCCCTATTGCAAAAAATTCATCACAATTACTAACTTTATAAAGAGGTCTCCATGTAATGATA
The DNA here is from genome assembly GCA_964033795.1 of Lymnaea stagnalis. Taxonomy (NCBI): domain Eukaryota; kingdom Metazoa; phylum Mollusca; class Gastropoda; family Lymnaeidae; genus Lymnaea; species Lymnaea stagnalis. The sequence continues at coordinate 852,127 of CAXITT010000015.1, read as the reverse complement.
CTTACGTTTCTAACATCATTAAGTTTTGTGTAGTATTTATCTGCTATATATTATGCGCCTACCCTACTCCTTTTCAAGCTCATTAACTACCTTTTCCCCTCTAAATATGATCTTAAATCAACCAATCTAAATTATCACTAATTATATAACTTTTGTCATTAAAGAAGTTACTTAAGGGACGATGTCTACGCTAGAGAAATAGTTTAGAATTTCCCCTTTCCGTGCCCTTGAATTAACCACACAGAAGCCGGATAGACTGATCAGAGCAAAACGCTCCATGAAAACTGATTTCACCACTGACATTCCCATAAACAATTACACCAGAAACAATAGCAAATGCTTCAAATTGCCTCAGTGCAACACAGTACAGTATCAACAATCTTTCTTTCCACGAACAATAATAGCATGGAACAACCTGAACGATGCCACTGTGAACTCGACATCAGTCGAAAGCTTCAAGACTGCCCTGGCATCAGCTAGGAGCTATTAGAATAGCAACATCATACCCCAACCGTTGCAAAAATGCCAGTACATGGCAACGAAACATTACCAGAACCAGAACAAGAACCAACTTTTTTTTTCTTTAAAAGTTGTTAAAAAACACAATCTTAAATTTAGAACAAAAACTTTATATATGATATAAACATATTTTATTTGAAAAGAATTTGATATATTGATAATTTCATCAAAAATTAAACACAATTTCGCCTTGTTTTTTTATTAAACATTATCAGAAAATTGTTAAAAATAATTCTTTTTCTATATAAGGAAGAATCTCACAAACGTTTTTCACGTCTATAACAGAATTGAATGACTTTTTTAAAGAGATTGTAATAAAAAATGTGGGCGGCCATATGCGCGAACATATGTCATTGCATCTTGTGCGTATTCATGCATGTGACGTGGACTTCCAGTAAATGTCGCAGGTAGTATAACCATTTTCCCCAATTCATTTGGATTCACATTGCAATCATTCACAATTGCATCACGCAAATGAATGTACCCTTCGGAACGTAACTTGCTTTGATTTAATCGATTGTAGACGAGTCGTTCGGTTTTGATTTTCGCATACATATCAACAATGCATTGATGGAACAATTGTCGACATTTCAAGATATGATTTTCGGCACTCTCACGGATCATCAATCGAGATGAATAGTATTTCATGGCACTGACCTTCTTATTCGATTCCTCATCTGTTTTTGGATTTCTCAATTTTATTTTAAAATGATATGCATCTTCTCCTTGCCAAAATAAAATGGGATATTGCAATGCATCGTATGAGCGATGAGTTTCTGAGACTCGCTGAATATCGCCGCTTCTGCGACGAAGAATTATATCACGTGAGATAAATTCTTCACCAACTATAATGATAGCCACTTCATCAATTGTTGGTGCATTGCATTGTCTTTCGTGTTGGCCGACAGGTGTTTAGTCTGCTCTAACTATGACTTTGTATTCATCAGTTGGCAACTTTTCAAGTGCAAATCTACACATTTAAATTAATTCGTTGTGTTGCAAAAAATAACGTTTGCAATTTAGCAACGATTTCTCGTTTAGTGCCCGTATTGATATGACAACGTTGATTGATTTGTTCATCAGTATTCCCCATGAAATCATTTGAATAAATTTGTGATCTGTGTTTGGCATTGGCATCAGAGATCCTGCACGATGATAAATTTAGCCTTGCACTTTAAATGCTGGCATGTAATTCTCACACACACTTTTTGTTGCACCGAACGATGTCATTTGGAAACATTAATTGCACTTGCGTATGTTTGCCAAGAAATGTTTCGATTGTCTTGCTTTCTTTTGCTCGACTGTTTCAGATGAACGGGTTTGAGCATTGCGTACTCGAGCGGTTTCTTGTCTTGTTTGTCGTTGCTCGACTGTTTCAGATGAACGGATTTGAGCATTGGGTACTCGAGCAGTTTCCAATCTTGCTTCTCGTTGCTCAAATGTTTCCGAAGCAAATGATGATTTTGTCTTTCGTACTTAAGGTGTAGAAAAACCAATATCTTTTCGTTTGTGTGGCATAATTTATTTGACAGCGAAGTTATTGCTTTGTTTCGAATATTACAAATGCATGTGATAACTGTTCTTAGCAATGGTATTTCACAATTAACACAACTTTTTAGGTCACACACAAAATGAGATGTCGCTGTTTGTATTTGATTCAACTAATTTACAATATTGCTAACTTTAATAATTTTCACACTTTAGGATCTTCCATCTTATTACACGAAAACCTCGCACAATAGGTACGTTCATTGTTGGCAGGAGAGTTCCAGTTTTATAGCTTCACATTCATTTACATAAATCATAAATTCCAGCGTTAAAATCAGGATATTACCATAGTTCAATACCTATGTTGTCAAGTGTGTGGAAATTTATGAGGGCGATGCTCGGGGTTTGCCGTCATGGCCACCATCTTTGTTGACATGATCCGTGAGAAGGTCACGGACCATGTCAACAAAGATGGGGGTCCAGTAAAAAAAAAAGTAGTGCAAAGACACGTGTTGTGCAAAAGGAACGGCTGGGGAGAATGCATTTTATCAAATACTTTGCATGTTTATTTAGTATTTGTGCAGGAGACATTCCCCTTTGTTTATTTGATTGTCGGAGTGCTGAATACGTGTTTTGTATTTTAATTTTAATTTGTTGATTATTTATAATTTTAAATTATCATTGGTTGGCTAATAATCATATTTTATTTTGCGCCACCATCTTTTCAACAAGTTGGCCTAATGCCGGCAGATGTGCTCCAATCATTTGTGCACATTTTTTTATTGGAACCTGCAATAAAGTGTGTAAAAGTGTATTTCATGAAACTGTAAGTTGGGTTTTCATCCCTAACTCTAACCCCAAATTTATCTTAAAAAAAAAACAAATTGTAGATGAAACAAATATTGAATTTCGAACTTGCCGGCGGACACCCAGAGAGCACATCACCCAGAGAGCACAAATCAATTTTTTTTAAATTGTAAAAAAAAAACGATAAAAATTTTGAACATTTAAAAAAAAATTTTGTTGGTAAAAATTTAAAAAAAACGAGCAAAAATTGATGGCAACCATCCCTAACCTGAAGTCTAAGCCTCTCCCTAACCCTAAACCTAACTCTAAACCTAAACCTAACCCTAAACCTAACCCTAAACCTAACCCTAAACCTAACCCTAACCCTAAATCTAACCTTAAATCTAACCCTAAATCTAACCCTAAATCTAACCCTAAACCTAAACCTAAATCTAACCGTTAACCTAACCCTAACCCTAAAACCTAACCCTAAACCTAACCCTAAACCTAACCCTAAACCTAACCCTAACCCTAAACCTAACCCTAAACCTAAACCGAACCCTAAACTGACTTAGAATTTTGTGGTAAGAAATGATTTTAAAAAAAAAACGAGAAATATCAAATGAAATTTTCAAATTATAATTCATTATTTCACTCACTCTTTACGAATCAAGATCTCGTAAATGGGGAGGATATACAATTTTTATTACATTTAAAAATGCTCTCATCTTATCTCTATTGCCAGATGAGCGTCGCCACATATATTCAAATAAATATGAGTCGAACTGCTGCTCCCCATGACAGGTTCTCGTGGGCGGGGATCTTTTTATTGCACTCCAAGTGCCCTCTATGGTGTTGGTGTGCGCGCCCGTTTCATGGTGTTTGAACTGAATTCTATGGTTCACCTTCAGGTGGTGAAACACTTCGTCCTCTAAACAGTCGTACGACCTCCAACAATCAGAAATGATTGTGGTCTCTGGCTGCACAAATTCTTTAATTATTGCCAGGAGGACGTCTTTGCCGCGGTTCTCAACAACCCTGAAAAGGATTTCTTGGATCCTCTTTCGACCCCACCAAACCCCCATTTCCCTTCTACTCGTTTGCCTCTATGATATTTTTCTTAGCGAATTTGGATTCGTCAATTTCCAAAATTTTACCCACTCCGCCTAAGCGCTCACTCACCAAAACACACGCTTCCGCACATACCTCGCGACAAAAGCTCACCCAGTATGTTACTGTATTTGGATTAACCCCCACTTCTGTCGCAATATTTCCCTTAGGCAGTTTTTTTCACCCAGTAGTGTGTCAATAATAGAATGTTACTAAATGTCAATTTACTTTCACTAAACCACGATCCCTTCCTTATACTACGAATAATACAGCCATGGCTTTCGTCACCGCATCTCCATGCAAACCAATCTGAAACACCCGATTTTGCACACAATTTCATGCCCTTCTTACAATTAGGACATTCGTACCGGTCTGCAATAAGACCATCATTCATTAACCAATCCATCACACTCCTTTCGCCCTGACTTTCCAGACGGGCGTAAATTTAACGTCCATCATCTGCGTAAATTTACCCAAAATTTATCTAAAAATAACCAAATTGTTGTTGCATAAATTAACAAATTTCAAACTTACCGCCACACACCCGGAGCACAATGAGAAGAAGAGAAGGACCTAATGTTAAGTCACACCTTTGTCTATCCGCATAATTTTAAAGTACCCTATAAGAAAATAAATTTCTCTATTTTTCATTAGTTTTTGTAACATTCTAAAAATTCCACACTCTTAATATGAATATTAAAAACATAAAATTAAACTTATAAAACATAAAATTTAACTTTTCTTATACACTTCGTTAATTATTCACATGAAATCTTGTTCCAACCGGTTGTTAACATATTCCTTCGCCGCCGCACAAATATTTAATAAACACGCAAATGACTTATAATGACGTCATGGGTATGCACATTATTGAGTACACACGGAAACGCCGCCATGGGCACTGTTCTCAGGAATAGCCAAGTGTGTTATTTAATTACTTAAGAAACCATCGATTAATGTAAAATGTCTTTACATAACACAAAAAAACTCCGAAATTATAAGACTCTATTCAAGAAATACTTTTAATTAAAAAAACAACAGAATGTGTTCAACGTCATATCTGATTATAAAATACATCACAAAATTCAAGCTTATTTATAAAAATAACAAAAATACTCTCTACTCTAAAAATTCAAAAAAACGTGTTTTCTCTGCTTTACTACAAATGTGTCATTTGTTCGAGGGAGGTAGTGTTGATAGCTCCGTTTTAAATTATATTGATGAAGCTCATTTAAGAAAACGAAAATAAATGTTGTAAAATGACTGTACTAAGAATGAAAAATTTGCGAGTGGATTCAGCTCCATCCACACATGCAATAGCTCTGTTTGAAATTATAGTTATAAATCTCTTAGAAGAGAAAACGAAATTATGGTCACTGGCCCAAACGGAATATTGTAAAAAGTTTTTCTAATTTAGAAACATTTGCGGTAGTGCTCATTTCAATTGATTACGTTTTATCACAATCGGATGAATGGTTTAGAAATGCATACGATAATTATATAGATAATAAAAGGGTGGAAAACAAATTTTGGGCCCCCGGCCACAAACGGAATATAGTAGAATTGTTGTATTACTTCAGAAACCTACTTGATATGTCACACACACAATTTAATGTCACAATTTATAATTTATTAAAAAGCTATCGATCCATGCATTAACTCAGTTTTATCGCAATCGCTTGAATGGTGAAGGAACGCATACAATGTGAAATTATATGTATATTGCTCATATTAGAAAAAACGAACATAGGGCCCCTGGCTCAAACTTGAATTTTTTTAAACGGTTGTAATAATTTAAGAACCTTTGTGGGCGTATGCACAAAATCTCAATAAAGTTTAATCGCATTCTGAAAAATAGTATAGGAGCGCTTACGGGAATTATTTTTTACAACGCTCTTATAAGTAAAATTTTAATTTGGGTCCAACGGCTGAAAACAGAATATTTTAAAAGTGTTGTAATGAATGAGTAAAATGCGCAGGCTTATTAATAACAACTATTCAAAGTTTTGTCGCAATCGCATTAATGGTGCAGGAGCGCATACAGTTTGAAAATATATTTATATAGTTTATATTAGAAAAAAACGAACATAGGCTCAAAACGGAATAAACGAACATAGGGCCCCGGGCTCAAAACGGAATATTTTGAAACGGTTCTAATGATTCAAAAACCTTTGCGGTCGTGCTGGCGGCAACATCTCACCAATTTTTAATGTAATGGGATAAATGGCGTAGGAGCGCATTGAAAATTATTTTTTACAAAGCTCATATGAGAAAAAGTACGAATGAAGGGCCAACGGCCTGAACACGGAATATTTTAAAAGTGTTTAAATAACACAGTCAAATGCTGAACGTATGGAAAACAACTCCCCAAAATTTTAGTGCAATCGCATGAATGGTGTAGGAGCGCATACGGCTTGAAAATATATTTATATAACTCAAAATAGGAAAATGGAATATAGAGCCCCTGGCTCAAAACTGAAAATTTTAAAACGGTTGTAGCAATTTAGAAACCTTTACAAATATGATCGCAAAATTTCACCAAAGTTTTAATGGCATCGGATAAATGGCGTAGGAGCGCATATGGAAATTATTTTTTACAAAGCTCATATAAGAAAAAAAAAACGTATAAAGGATCAACGGCTAAAAACGGTACATTGCATAAGGGTTGTAATCACTCAGTTAAATGGCCGGTTATGTGAAAAACAACTGACCAAAGTTTTGTCATAATTGCATGAATGGCGTATGAGCGCATACGAGACATACAAAGATACAGACATTCATTTTATATTTATAGATGAAAAAAAAAGGGTTGTGAACCAGATTGTCAGTGCGTGAAGTTGGTTCGTGGTGTTGAATGCTGAGTGGTTTTTTGGGGGGATATAAAAGGGCAGTGTGTTAGTTAGTCGGGAGGAGTTAGAGAAGCGAGATCATCGAGAGTTGTGAGAGTCGAGAATTGTGAGAGTCGAGAGTTGTGAGAGTCGAGAGTTGTGAGAGTCGAGAGTTGTGAGAGTCGAGAGTTGTGAGAGTCGAGAGTTGTGAGAGTCGAGAGTTGTGAGAGTCGAGAGTTGTGAGAGTCGAGAGTTGTGAGAGTCGAGAGTTGTGAGAGTCGAGGGTTGTGAGAGTCGAGAGTTGTGAGAGTCGAGGGTTGTGAGAGTCGAGAGTTGTGAGAGTCGAGAGTTGTGAGAGTCGAGAGTTGTGAGAGTCGAGAGTTGTGAGAGTCGAGAGTTGTGAGAGTCGAGAGTTGTGAGAGTCGAGAGTTGTGAGAGTCGAGAGTTGTGAGAGTCGAGAGTTGTGAGAGTCGAGAGTTGTGAGAGTCGAGAGTTGTGAGAGTCGAGAGTTGTGAGAGTCGAGAGTTGTGAGAGTCGAGAGTTGTGAGAGTCGAAAGTTGTGAGAGTCGAGAGTTGTGAGAGTCGAAAGTTGTGAGAGTCGAGAGTCCAGAGTAGATCGTTAGAGTAGTCAAGATTCGAGCAGAGGCAGATAGTATTTATGTTAGATTTGCTGTGGAGCTTGTTGCCTGAGGATATTTCTCTGCCAGATATATTTATGTAACAAGTGGATGTTTTAGTACATGGAAACATAATTTACAATGGACTATTCAATGTTTGAGTTACTTGACCAAGAGGGAGGCGAGAATTAAACCAACAGGTTTGACATAAAGTGAGACATCAAGTATTCGCCATCGGAGTTAGGTATTAGACTAACGAAAGAAGGCCGTAAAATTTGAAGGGTTACTAGACCAAACGAAATTAGACCATATCAATAAGCTATTATAAATTAATAAATAAATTTAATTAAAAGTCCAAACCAATTTATTTTTTCAGGTTTTTTTTTCCTTTTTGAAATTAATTTTTTTTACGACTTAATCTGCCAGTAGCCTTGTTCCCATATGGACCCAAGCTTGTTGCGGAATGTGGATTAATGAAGCATCAATCACCCTGTGCTCCATGGTCAGATAGTGCTAACCAATACATGCATTCTTGTTGCGCTTCTAACTGAGCTGAAAAAAAAAAACGCTTAACATGAAGCTTAAAGATGGGGTGATTTTAGCTATGCAGACTACGAGCGCATTTTATTTTGTTAAACAAAGTCTTCAAACTGATGGTATGCATTTTATATAATAATTATAACAGTTTGGCTTTTAACTCCGGACAAATAACTTTCAAGTCCGAGATTGTTACACCGACCAAGTGTTCTGGGTTTGAACTGAATTTTCTCATCTAAAAGTCAATTTTGCAAATCATCCATGATTAAAATCAGACCCGTTATGTTTATTGACAGGACAGCAACTAAAATAGAAATATTTTATTGTAAATTATTAATCGTAGTCGCTAGGATTTGAAACCCGCTTACAGTTTCTTATTTTCCCACCCTGTTGAATATAACTACGCCCCTGGAAACAAAACTTTATCACTGTTGAACCCCATCTCCACATTTAGTAGACATTATCATATGTCGGAGCAATGTTTAGCAGCAGGAAATGAAACGGTCGCCATTGCTGGATTTACTCTCGAACCAAAACGACTATCGTTTGGTAAATAGACTGCTGCGAAGATCTTGGGCAAGAAGAGAAACACTAGAGCCACGGTGTGGTTGAGCAGGAGGGCCAATGATAGCAGAAGGACGCGGACAAACTCGCGGCCCGCTGTAAAGTAGGTTGGAATAAATGCCAACCAGATGACCAGCGTGGTGGACACGCACATAGAAATGAATCTTGATTCGTTGAAGTTGTCAGGAAGTTTCCTTGTCTTGAAGGCAAAAAGTGAGCACAGCAAGACCAGAACGAGGTTGTAGGCCAGGAACGAGGCCAGGCCGGGTAGCGTCATGTCACAGGTGAGCTCGACGAATTTCTCGGTTGTCACGGGTTGGGTTTTCCGGGCGGTGGGTTGGTACATGAAATATATCACAATACAAAGGGCAACCTGTGAACAAGGAGAAACGAACCCAATTAGTACAAAAAATATCAATTTTAACTTTTGTAATTAATTCTTGAGTTTAGATTTTCTGCTACGGATCGTTCCGAGGTGAGGAGCAGAGTTAAATAAGCTTAAAAAGAGCAAACTAGATTTTCCAAAACGGAATGGTTCTCACACATTGACACTCAATATTCTCGCTCTTTCAAGCACCGTTATACCACTGACCACCACCTCATAACCGATTTACTCGTGTTGTACTATTTAGTTGTCTAAATGTTACAGCGGTACCGTCTTAATAATAATCAGTTGAAATGTTACATCGGTGCCATCTACATCATCAGTTGAAAATGACCCTGTCAAAGGAATCTAAATAGAATATAATAAAAACGAGTAGAGTTCTATTTGAAAGAGGAATAATCTGAGGTAAGATTGTAGAGCTCCTGGGTGAGAAGTAATATCGTATCACTGCTCTTTGAGAGGTAAGATTGTAACACTGCTCTGTGAGAGGTACGATTGTAACAGTGTTCAGTGAGAGGTACGATTGTAACCCTGCTGGTGAGAGGTAAGATTGTAAAACTGAACGGTGAGAGGTAAAATTTTAACAATTCTCATTAAGAGGTAAGAATGTAACACTGCTCTGTGAGTGGTAAGATTGTAAGACTGCTCGGTGAAAGGTAAGATCGTAACAGTGCTCTGTGAGAGGTAAGATTGTAACACTGCTCAGTGAGAGTTCTATTTTAACACTGCTCCGTGAGAGGTAAGATTGTAACACTGCTTAATGAGAGGTAAGATTGTAGCACTGCTCAGTGAGAGGTAAGATTGTAACACTGCTTAATGAGAGGTAAGATCGTAGCACTGCTTAGTGAGAGTTCTATTTTAACACTGCTATGTGAGAGGTAAGATTTAACACTGCTCAGCGAGAGTTCTATTTTAACACTGCTATGTGAGAGGTAATATTGTAACACTGCTTAATGAGAGGTAAGATTGTAACATTGCTCGATGAGAGTTAACATTGTAACACTGCTCGGTGAGAGGTACGATTGTAACATTGCTCTGTGTGAGGTAAGATTGTAATATTGCTCGGGGAGAGGTACGATTGTAACACTGCTCGGTGAGAGGTACGATTGTAATACTGCTCGGGGAGAGGTACGATTGTAACACTGCTCGTGAGAGGTACGATTGTAACACTGCTCGATGAGAGGTAAGATTGTAACACTGTTCGGTGAGAGGTAAGATTGTAACACTGCTCGGTGAGAGGTACGATTGTAACACTGCTTGGTGAGAGGTACGATTGTAACACTGCTCGGTGAGAGGTACGATTGTAACACTGCTTGGTGAGAGGTACGATTGTAACACTGCTCAGTGAGAGGTAATATTGTAACACTGCTTGTTGAGATGTAAGATTGTAATACTTCACGGTGAGATTTCCACGCATTTCAGTACAAATTGTGATAATAAAAATACATAATCGAGATAACCTTCAAACCTCATTCAATCTGAAATATGATTGGTACACCATTCAATCTGAGATATGATTGTCACACCATTGAAACTGAGATATGATTATTGCACCATTCAATCTGAATATAATTGTAACACCATTCCATCTGAGAAATGATTTTTAAACTATTCAATCTGATATATGCTTGTTACACCATTTAATTTGAAATATGATTGTAACACCATTCAATCTTAGATATGATTGTAACACCATTCAATCTGAGATATGATTGTGACACCATTCAATCTGAAATATGATTGTAACACCATTCAATCTGAAATATGATTGTTGCACCGCTTAATTTAAGGCTTATTTGTATCAATGTTAAATTTCAAAGTACATCAGAACTGACAGAGATTTGCACTTTTCACATGACAGTACGCAATATTAAGCCCATTTACCGTACGAATCAGGGTCTATTTGATAATATCAGGGCTCTTTAGTCCTGTTCTGTATTCTACTTGATGCCGTCTGTATTTGGACGACAATGGACGTTTAGCATAACCCAATAAAAATAAAGAAATAAATGCACAAGCACCCAACAAGTCTCTCGACCTTTTTGGACCAGCACTACACCTGAGGACCTTAGAGGTTTTAATGCCGTCCCCCATAATTAGTTGGAGGGTTCCATAAGTGTCTTTATGAGTGCTGGGTGGCCGAGCGGTCTAAACTGTTTCAAACCAAATAGTTGGTGGTCTGTAGTTCAATCCCCACCAAAGCCAACATCCCAAGCACTCCGGGTAGTTGGGACTCGATAGCCTTGGACGGGCAACCCATCTAAGAGAAGGCAAACTCTGAATTTAAACCAGGAGCCAGAATGAGCCCCTCAAAACTCATCACAATTCCTAACTTTAAAAAGAACTATCCATTTACGTTTCAAACATTATTAAGGATTGAGAAGTGTTTATCTGCTCTATATTATATGACTACCCTACTCCCTTTCACGCCCATAAACTACTCCCCCCCCCCTTTTCTAAACATGAGCTTAAATTACCCAATCTAAATTATCACTAATTATAACATTTTTGTCATTAAAGAAGTTAATTTAGGGACCATTTCTACGCTAGAGAAATACTTTGGATTAACCCCTTTTCATGCTCTTTTTCTCTAAAAATTGTGAAAACTTATCTTAAATTTACAACCCAAAAAAAACTATATATGATATAAATATTTTTTATATTAAAGGATATCTTTATCAAAACCTTAGACACACGTTTGCTTTATTTTTTAAATTATACATTATCTGAAAATCGTAAAACAAAGAATTCTTTGATCTAAAGAAGATTCTTGCAAACGTTTTTCACGTCTCTAAGTATTGAGTGTCTTAAAAAATTTTGTTTGTTAATCTCATAAAAATAAACACCCACTTTACATTTCGCAACGTAAAGACAAAAATATATTTTCATTTTTTTAAAAGAAAATATTAAACCTTATCCAGTTTTCAAAATTAAATTTTCAAGTGTGTAAAATAATTGGGTTTTGATATTCATAGGTATTTTTATATAAATGTACCAAAGTTTTATTAACAGCATTAATTTTCTTAATTGGTAAACATATTTTTATTTTTAAAAAGAGAATGTAACACCTCTTTTTTTTACAAATGTAATACCATAGGATTTAAATATATTGTTAGCCACTTAAGAATATACACATTCTATTTCCAACCTCCGATATGTATGTACCCAAGAAGGTTAATTAGTTATCAAATTCATTCCTTTATTTTGAGACATATCTTGTGCTGTGTGGGGCAAAACGACCAACCCCAGGGGATTTAAATAAGAGTAATAAATTTTTCACCGTATTGTAGTCCCGTCCATACCCAAAACTAACATATTTTGCAGTTCATATGGTTTGTTCTTATTTGGATGAGTTATAAGGGGATTAGTGAATGCTATTTGGATATGGAGTTTCGCTGCTATCATTGACTTCTTCTTCTTCTATATTTTTAGCGGCCAAGATTAAATTATTTATTATTTATTCTGGCTCCTACATGATTTAAACGGCATTTTCTTTTTAGAAGTATATTTAAAAGTTAAGTTTTTATTACGTCATAAATTAAATAAAAGTATATTTTTTGGAATTAAAAAAATAAAAACTTATTAAATGTTAAAAATACAAAGCTGAAAGGTCTGTGTGTTTTATTAAGAATTTAAAAATCAATCAATTTTATTTATTAATTTTACTTTTAAGACGAGGAAAATACATTATTAGTTTTGTAACGCGCTTTTATTAAATCATAGACATTTAAGAGTTTAGCTAACATAAGCGATTTGCGCTATGATGTCATTTGCGCATTTATTGAAAACAAATTAATTTTAATTTTATTCGCAATATTAACAGTGCACTAAAAACGCACTAAAACAACAGATGTTTGGGTTTTCCCGATAATTGGGATTACCATGTAATTCTTAGATCATAATTTTTAATTTTTTTTTCATAACTTTTAATTTCGGATAAAATGCTTAAAAGAGTTCCTTAGTTTTTACGTTAAATGTATTTTTAATTAATAATAATAATATTTAAACTTTTACTAAAATAAAAGCGTATTTATTTTATTTTTTCGCAAATAAATTTATTTGATTACCGTAAAATAATAGAAAATAACCATGATTGTTTTTAAGAACCTGAATATATCTAAATATTTTCGGTTCTTTGGTGTTTCGGTCAGCATAGCTCATTCTTATATCTAGGTCTAATTGTACGATTTATGAAAACTAGAAATGTAGAAAATTGTTGTTAATAGAAGCGAATTGTCAACTTATGATGGAACTGGAACCATAAATGAGTTTTGGTTGATAGAAGGAAGATGTCAACTTGTAGATAAGATAAGAAATATTTAATGATCCAAATAAATGGAAATTTGTTTTTGTAATTCATCGTACACATTTTTTTTTTCAGTCTTAAAAAATGCCTTTTTGAGTTAAAAATAACTATTGAGTTTTAAAGTGAGAATACAGTCTTGGAAGAGTTGGAAAGAATATATCAACTTATTTTTATATTATTATTAGCAATTTTATACAGAGCGGAACCCCAGCCTAGGGCTGGTCTCACTGAGTTGTACATACAATTTAACAAACATATTCAGGAACTTAAAAATTAACATGCATTAATTAAATAAAACAAAACAAATGTATATTCACAAAACCCATTCCAGAACTATTTACATGTCAAGCCATGGACGGCACAAAGCAGCATCGTTTATCGGTCAGAGGGGGAATCAGTCAGGATAGTAGAGTTTTAAGAGATATGTTTGAGTGCAGTTTTGAAGGCTGTGGTGGTCGGTATATTGCGGATGTGTAGTGGAAGAAAATTCCATTGTTTGGGGGCACAGAAAGAGAAAGATCGTTCACCTATGTGTTTTGCGAGTCTTGGGGACAGAGAGAGTACGCGGAGGAGGTTGTTTGGAGGGGAAGACTGATGGTCTCGTTGGAAAACTTTGAAGAAAATACCTTTAAGAATATGCAATTGACAGAGGCTGCCAGAAAGAAAGTAAAATGCATAAATATGATAATGTGATTACAAATGAGCACCGATATGGATGAAAGCAAACTTTAGAGAATGAATTTGAATAATGTTATCAATGACATTGTGTTTGGTTTGATGAATTAGATTATTCATTATTATACATTTTCTTATTAAAAAAACGAATATTTTACCTGGACTGAAATTATGAGGAATGCTATGAACATTTGAGACTTTGGACTGGTGAATATCAGCGACTTTGTGTTGGTGGAGCCACTCTGAAAAATTCGATAGATCCTGACACTCTTGACAAGCAATGGAGCATAGAGCGAGTCGAAACTCAGACAGAACAGGAAATAGACCATACTGCACAGTGGACCAGATGGCTCCACCTGGAAGCAGATGACCGTTAGATAACCGAGGAGGATGGCCGCAAGCTGGAGGACACTCAGCTCCCTACTGGACGCTTTAATGACACGCGACTCTTGGTAAAAATAATAGGCGCCACAGACGATTAACGTCACTGCTATGGTGAGGAACGCGAAGCAAATTTGCAAAACGGACAACGTGCTGGACACTGGAGGGAACGACAGCGGGATGGGGCTGCACGAGGTGTAATCTGTGTTCGGGTCGGGCCAGGTGAAGAGCTCACAGGGTTCGCAGCTAGTTCTATTGTCAGCGATTCTCTCGTTGTCTCGACATAATCTGCACTCCCAGCAGCATTCAAGCTGTTTCGGGATCTTGTACTCACCGACAACGCACGGTCGACTGCACACCGATTCGGGAATTCCCGAGTCTTTTTCTGATATTTCCAATGGTACCAATCGGTTTTGCTTTATCAGATGATCCCAGGTGATTTTCCTCTCCGTGAACGATATGTGCTCCGTAGACCGGTCGTAAGTTGCAACATGTTTCGCAACGAGTCCCACGACCCTTGACGAGTTGGTATCGCCGTATCCGAGTGGTGTATCCACGGTATCATAAACCAGCTGAGAAATGACGTACTTCCCTAAGATGTCACCATTTTGATCAAATTTTATGTCTCCCGTGTAGCCACGAAAAGTGACATTTCGGATATACCCCGTTAAATCATGTCCTCTGACGCATTCACTGATTTCGGAGACGTTTGCACCGAGACACACGTCTCGAATTAAACCATGCACGCCGTAGGCTATTGTGTTCACAGCGTCCATGAGTAGCGCCGGCGTGAGCATAAATTCAAACAAAGGTTGCCGTAGTATGTCGGCCTTCGGATCACAAGTTCCACGAAGAAACGAACAGCTTGTCAGATCCTCCCAGGCTTGCATCATCCATGGGTTGGTGGACGTCTCGGGGTTTAGTTTACTGATGTACTCGTAGAACTCTGGAACCAGTGAAGCATTAAAGAAAAATGTGAATGCGCCTTTTAATATATCCTTGTGCTGGGCGATGGACTCTTTGCTCGCTATGGAAAAAGAGTCACTCACGATCCAAATAAATCGTCCCTTGCCGTTATATTTCTCCATTGACACCAGCAGATGTTTTATTGGAATTTCCTCCGCAAATAAGATGACAACATGCACCCTGGGGACGGTAAGCAAACTCCGAGCGACGGGGTCTGTGTCATCCATGTCACTGACTCGGTGTGACGTTGCGATGCATATTTTAAGAATTGCCGCTGTTGCCTTGATTGTGTCGAACGCCCTCTCCCCGTAAGGTCCCAGGGAATAGATGACGGAAATGTAGGACCACCCCATGTGGGAAATGAACTCAAGAATCGCTTGGGCTTGGAATTTGTCAGGTCCAATGACTCTGTTAAAGATCGGGTGAAGAGTTTTGTCGCTCAGTTCATCACTCGAGGTGATGTAGCCAACGAGGGGAACTTTTGCGGCGCTATAGATGTAGGAGAGAGACACAGCCGCCACGCTGGTCATTGGTGCCACCACGCCGATCACATCGTTAAAACTTCCGGTAGCTGACGTCGTTGTGGCGCAGTTCCCTTCATGATAATCGTTATAGCTCTTCTCGTTTTGCTGGACGAATTTGAGCCCTTGTGCCAAGGCCATTGCTGTGGATGAGCAGTCGTCTAGGATGTAAAACCCCAGGGAAATGTTTGATAGTAGATTTGAATTATTGTTGATTTGGTGGACGGCAAACGCTACGGCCTCCGGGTACTCGATGCCCCAGGAGCCGAATATCTGGGTCTCGTAACAAGCTTTCCCAGACATCTTAAGTGTGTTGGAGAGTATCACACCGATGTTAATGTCTCCGGGGTCGGCGAACGTGGCGGGGCTCAAACCATATAACATAAGATCCGCTCTGGAGATTTGAAGAAATCCTAAAACAACTAGGCTGGAGAAAATAGTAGAAACACTCATCATTGTCAGAAGCTTTCTAGGAATATTTTAGATAGCGTCAGTATGTTTCTGTTATAGCTCGGTTACAGCCGTGTAATAGCTCGGTTACAGCCGTGTAATAGCTCGGTTACAGCTCGTTTCAATACAAGACAAGTAAGAAGCTCTCTGAAAGTTTGTAACGATTAACTTCTGCATTTGAATACAAAGCCTTTTGTTCTATTTTTTAAAATATTCTTCAAAGAGAAAACTTTCCTAATTAAGAAACGTAAGAGCCTTTCATAAATGATGGACTTGCACATTTTTTTTCTTGCTCAGCACTGGCCCCGAACAGAAGAGGATGAAAAATTTCTGCGATTTTTATAGATGAATTCAGAGTTTGTAAAACTTAGAGCCACTCGGAATTCGTCATCATTTTTTATCACAGATGAAATGTTTTGAAAAGTTCTTGAAGATATCTTTTATCTTAGAGTGCACATTCAGTTTGACGTCATCCATGTGCCATTCACACATACGTCATCAACTTGCTTTACCGAGCAATGCGTGGACACGTTATTTTGTCATGGTCAGCAGACCATTTTATTCTCAACCATTTTACCCCAGCAGCTGAAAGACATCAGATGTTCTTACAAATGTTTCTTTATTTAGATATAAATCAATTTCTTGTTTCCTTTTGTAGTTTTCTTGAAAGTTTCCATGATAATTTGTTTGTGAACATTGAAAATAAAACAATGCATTAAAAAATCTTTATTCTATTGGTCAAAGTATTTTTAAGACAACGTTTTAATTTTTTAAATTCAAGCCATCCATATAGATCTATTCCTAGACGTCATTGTTTTCATGCCTCGTCACGGAATAGTGGTCCGTTGCTATCATCAAACATACGAAAAATTACGCGTCAATGAGAATAAGTTGACGCTATCATAAATGTTGAGATAGCAACGACCGACTGAGTCTACGAGAATATCGCCAATAGTAGCCTGCATAGCAATGTATTGTCCAGCCTCCTCGATTCAAGCGTGTGTAATAGAATCATCAGTATGGAACTCCTCCAAATAAATAATGAGAACCTGTTGAAAAAATAATTTGAAGAAATTTCTAAAGTGGAAATATAAATAAAATGATATATTCTACTTTCTAGTTCCGATTTATAAACTCTTTATTCACTTAAACAGTGTTTTTAAATGTTCAATTTAAGATATTAGTTCATTTTTTCTCTCAACAATTAATATCATCATTTGTCAATAACAATTAATATTTCTCTAGGCATATATATTTGACACTAACGCTTTTGTTGAATAGGGGCGCGAAATGAAATGTCCCGTACTGATTGGGTTACTTTAAAAGTACGTTAATGCATGTTTTGTGAAGTAACTTAAGCAGATGGGAAATATAAAAATTGACACCCCCGCTGTTTGACGGTTTATTCCTAGCAGTTAATAAAGCTGCTTGGTGTATGAGGTTAGTGAGACCACAGTTATAAATGTGAGGCTTATAAACGTAATAAATCATCAAAGAAATTGAACGTCTTTCCCAATGGCTAGGAACTCTTGGCTTTTCAAAAATATGTAAGTCGCTTAGACAAATCAAGAGATAAAATTGATTAAACACAAAAATGCACAACAACCCACCAAAAAATTAAAAAGAAAAAAAAAAATTAATAAAAACAAAAAAGCCCCCCCCCCCCCCCCCAATTTTACAGAGGTACATGATTTAATTCCTAAGTTTTAAATATGGTACAAATAAATATTCTTTATTGGTTAAAGGTTTCTTAAGAACAATTAAGGAGAAAGAAAATAACGTGACATATGTTATAAAAAAGAGAAAGCTCCGATTTATCTTCAAACATCTTAAAGGCATGTACAAGTCTGACTGCTGCACTGCAACAGAAACATTCAAGCATATAAAAGAGATATAGACATTACATATAAATATGAACATGTAAAAAAATTGTGTATGAAATATGAAACATCGTAAAATATTATATGTGAAAAACTTCTATAGTAAATGGAAAAAGAAATATGGAAAATTGGATTTTTAAGTTGAAGGCTAAAAGAAGAAGCAACTTTTTTAAAGGAGATTTTTCAAACGATGTCTCAGAAACGTCTTGCCGACGTCAGCTGAGCAACACTGTGACGGTTCATTGAACACTTGACACAACTATGTGGGAAGGCATTTAAAATGTATGATGGTTACTTCCAGAAGTGTAATTAGTTCCTCAACTCACGTCTGCAAGATTTTTCTGAATTGATACATTTCATTACAGTGTTGCTCAACTGACGTCCACAAGACGTTTCTGAATAGATAATTTAAATACAGTGTTGCTCAACTGACGTCCACAAGACGTTTCTGAATAGATACATTTAAATTCGTTGTGGCACAGCTAGCTTAATTTGTAAAACACGTATTCGACTTAAAAATGCAAACATTCCCTAACTCGGAGATGAAAACACACAGTAACCGGGAAACACAAACATAGTTTGACCAGGAAATACAAACATACACTTATCAAGGCAAACAAACATATAGTGATCAGTATAAAAAAAATTACGAACTAGGAAACACAAACATGTGCTGACTAAAAATTAAAAAAAATATACTGACCAAATTCTAGAAGTTTACATTGAAATGGGACTTTACACTTTATAAATCACTAACTGACAACGCAACAAACAAACGCCAGGAACATAATAAACATACTGACCACCAACAAGGCACAGAGTGGCAAACAACAAACACACGCCAGGAAATAATAAACGTATTGATCACCAACAAGGCACAGAGTCGCAAGCAACAAACACACGCCAGGAACATTATAAAGTACTGACCACCAACCAGGAACATAATAAACGTACTGACCACCAACCAGGAACATAATAAACGTACTGACCACCAACCAGGAACATAATAAACGTACTGACCACCAACCAGGAACATAATAAACGTACTGACCACCAACCAGGAACATAATAAACGTACTGACCACCAACCAGGAACATAATAAACGTACTGACCACCAACCAGGAACATAATAAACGTACTGACCACCAACCAGTAACATAATAAACGTACTGACCACCAACAAGGCACAGAGTGGCAAACAACAAACCAAGAACATATCCCCATAAACCAAATGTCGTCTAGGGTAAGTCAGGTTACCTTCCAGTTGACTGATGCGGAGATGAGGCGTGTGACGTTGAACTTTTGACATCTGTTAAACCCCAGAAATCAATGACACATTGATTTAGCAGCAGGAGAGTATGACATCAAAGGTGCACGCGGCGCTCAGCGCAGCAACACGGCACGGTTGGGTGTCGAGGTGGCAGGTTTCCAGTGTTTGTTCGTGGGGGCATCACTGAGGCTTAGTGGGAGAGATTATAGATGTGATAGAGGGTGGGTAGTTTTAAAAGGAATAGTGAACATGATAAGTGCGAGGAATTAGTTTAATCTCATTACACTTGATCACACGAAACCTAATCACTCGAGACTTGATCACACGAGGCTTGATCACAAGAAACTTGATCACTCGAGACTTGATCACACGAGACCTGATCACTCGAGACTTGATCACACGAGACTTGATCACACGAAACCTGATCACTCGAGATTTGATCACACGAGACTTGATCACACGAAATCTGATCAATCGAGACTTGATCACACGAGACTTGATCAATCGAGACTTGATCACTCGAGACTTGATTACTCGAGACTTGATCACTCGAGACTTGATCACACGAAACTTGATCACTCGAGACTTGATCACACGAGACTTGATCACACGAGACTTGATCACACGAGACTTGATCACTCGAGACTTGATCACTCGAGACTTGATCACACGAGACTTGATCACTCAAGACTTGATCACTCGAGACTTGATCACTCGAGACTTGATCACTCGAGACTTGATCACATGAAACTTGATCACTCGAGACTTGATCACACGAGACTTGATCACATGAAACTTGATCACTCGAGACTTGATCACACGAGACTTGATCACATGAAACTTGATCACTCCAGACTTGATTACTCGAGACTTGATCACACGAGACTTGATCACATTAAACTTGATCACTCGAGACTTGATCACATGAAACATGATCACACGAGACCTGATCACACGAGACTTGATCAAACGAAATTTTGAAACACGAGATTTATTTAATCACGTGCCATCTCAGCCAAAGTATATTATATTATTTAACTTAGATATAAGAAACGTATTTATGAAACAGTTTATTTCACGACGTTATATGACATAATAATAATAATAATAATAATAATAATACGTCTTATAAGCGCGGTACCCCAGCTCACCGCGCTGCACATAAAAATTGTATCAAAAGAGACATAATCATGACATTTAAATAAAATACATTTATGAAATAAAGAACAGCAATGTATATTCACCCACCCCATCACATAACATGACATTTTACATCAAAGCAGATTTCGTGCCCCAAGCTCGACGTTGGGGACAGCAGGGCGGATGGAGAGACATTGGTTTAGAAGATAGCACAAACCAAAAGATAGCTCAGATTGTCACAGTACTAGCTCAAGTCTAGTACACACGACACTTTATTAAATTAAATCATTTCTACACATGACATTTTACTTTAGGACACTTCATAAAACGACATTTTGTATAACGACTTATCAATCACACGACATATAATAATCGCACTTTCTCACACAAAGTGGACATTTTAAATGGTTATGGTTTACCCATTAATGAAGTAGGATCTTTTCATTGACCTCTCATCCGTCATATGATAAGGTCTTCGACTTTGTCTCCTTTAGGTCCTTGTCAACAAGGAATAGCTTGTTTTCAATTCCTTGCCACCTCTAATGGATAAATTGGATGACAGAATTGTACGCACTCACTGACACGAATGGGCGCTAGTGTATTGTGTGACGTGAGGACGGCGTAACAAACGGACATGTTTGGCTGTTACTTTGAAATCGTCTTTATACAGAAGTTGATTCGGTCATGGTATGTGACGTCTTGTCAACTCCTAACCTCTGACGTCTTGTCAATTACAAAAACTGTGACGTCTTGTCAATTACAAAAACTGTGACGTCTTGTCAATGCCAAAACTCGAAATGTATCCTTTTATTTTGCTAGTGTCGTTTGTGAAATTCGTTTTCGACTTTATTTTCAATATGAGTAAGTAGAACATTATGACCCGTTGGTACACGCTCTTAATGGAAAGAAGATTGCGCTTCGAACTCGTTGCTCCTGCGAGATCTTGCTTGCAGGTTTTTCGGTGTTTTAAAAAAAATTAATACTGAAATTTCCAAAATACACCCCCTCCCCCACCATTTTCCCAATTATCCCGTCTGTAGCTAAATTTATCCATCTTTATCAACAAACATTTATATTCTGGAGGAGACTTGAGCTAGTACTGTGACAATCTGAGCTATCTTTTGGTTTGTGCTATCTTCTAAACCAATGTCTCTCCATCCGCCCTGCTGTCCCCAACGTCGAGCTTGGGGCACGAAATCTGTAGTTGCGCTACTGTCTCTATGGCCATCGTGCAATGCCAGCATGTCTGGTCCCTGTTGTTGTCAAGCTTGTTAAAGTAAGAGTTAGTGGGGACTGTTCCGCCCGCATTTGGGTCAACAGACTTAAGTGCCGGCGACTGAGTTTCCACTTGGTGTCCGTTGTGCTAGGATGTAGCATGCTGGCGTGTGCGCTTCTGACCAACCGACAACCAGCAACCATGCTAGCAAAGGCGCATATAATCCCTTAAAACAAAATTGCAACTTTGTGCTACCGCTGCTTACATGACCTGGCGCCATCTTATCTCAAAGCACTCATGACGCCTTATGTACCCAGTAGAGAGCTCCGCTCATCCGATAGTTGCAAAATATCGATACCGTGTGTTCGCCTTGAGACTTACGGAAAGCGCACGTTTACATTTGCCGGCCCACCAATTTGGAACGCACTTCCAGTCGCTCTCAGAAACAGCCAGACATTGGAGTCCTTTAAAACCAATTTAAAAATACATCTATTTCGCAAACACCTTCTGGGGTGATGCTATCTACCATCTTTTTCAGTTACTGTATATTGGCTTGTGTTGCTTATGGTTGAAACGGGATGAAAGACTTTGACTTGGTATGCTCGTATGTAGCTTTATATTGTTGCGTCTCTTTTTAAATGTGGTAAATTTTATATTGTTTTTATTTCTCTTTTTAATGGGGTTGACTTTGTACCGTGCTTCGAGCTTTTGGGGATGAAGCGTGTTTTTCAAATAAACTTTATTATTATTATTATTATCTTATGGTGCGTAGTTATCTTATGGCCAGGAGTTAATTATGGCCAGGAGTTAACACCATTTCAAATTAGGCTGCGATCCATTTAGTAATTTTAGTTTCTATTAAAAATATTCCATATTCATACATCGTACTGATCCACTTTATATAGATCCATCGTACTGATGCACTTTATATAGATCCATCGTACTGATGCACTTTATATAGATCCATCGTACTGATGCACTTTATATAAATCCATCGTACTGATGCACTTTATATAGATCCATCGTACTGATGCACTTTATATAGATCCATCGTACTGATGCACTTTATATAGATCCATCGTACTGATGCACTTTATATAGATCCATCGTACTGATGCACTTTATATAGTTGATATCATAATGATTCTTGAGTTGTATTTTTGAAAAACATCTTTCTATTTCATTCAAAAGTGCGATGAATGTATAGAAATGAAGCATGAGAATGGCATTTAGATATATGATTTGGAGAATGTTACATAGCTAAAACACCACTTGGTGAAGATTTGGTTTGTTTTAATTTATCAAAATCACCTGGGTTCTCACGCAACTAATTGTTTAAACATGGGAGACAAAATCTGGACACGAAAGGCCAATAAATATAATTCATTCAACAACAGTGCGGACGTGTATTGGACATAATTGGCTAATTCATTCAACAACAGTGCGGACGTGTATTGGACATAATTGGCACACTTTTGATCTGAATCATAATTATATAGCGTGTTTGTATATTAAATCTTTCGTTCTCAAAAAATGCAAAGCTAGGAACTATAACAACTTAAGGACGTATTGATCCCCAGGACTACACAAAGGTCACACAAAGGTCATCTTTTTAAACAAATGCCATTTTTCTTCACTGACACGATAACTGGATGCGGAACTTTGCCCTCCCCTTCCTTCATCTCTCGTTGACTTGTTTACTTAGTCTCTCAGGTTACGGGGTCTCTGTCAACTCTGAACACGTCAATCAATTGTCATTTTGGGATTTTATAGGTCAACTAATTTAAAACGCAAAACCCAACGTTGATTTCCAGACATTCTTCCACGTTATTTAGATATTTTCTTTGTACCATGTTAAAGGAAATACAATGGTTTAAGACAACTTAAGTTTATTAACACCCCAGTTGACCCATGACTCCAGTTGACCTATGATCCATGGTGACCTATAACCCACTTTGACATTTGATCCCAGTTGACCAATGAAACACACGTACAGCCACATCTAAGAAAAATCTTCATGCCCTATATTAGGAGTTTGTCTCTATTTATGTGTCTATGGGTCTCTCAATTTCTGCGTGTGGTATTTATGTGGTAATCTGATCTAAGCACATCGTCCCACAAAGTATTACAATGCAAACATACGGAAACAATATATTGGCTACATTTTTCTAAAACATAATGTCCATTTAAAGGAGTGTACACCTTTTTCCAACCCCTTTATTCCATGCACACTTGTCAGCACCAACCCATCATCTGCCGTCCCCAAACCAACCGACAACAAGCAACCATGCTAGCAAAGGCGCATTAATCCCAACAACTGTTTTTTTTTGGTTAAATTTATGGAGTGGTCGTTTACAAAAATATGTTTAGAACAATATTTAACAATAAAGAAACAAGGCCTTAACTTTATAACAAAAATTAAATATATTCTTTTTAAAAATTAACTTCAATGGTAATTATGTCTAGTTTCTTTATCAGACCAGGTTGAGTGGCCTTCAACATCATCACGTAACAATAATGGAGATCTTCTTTGAAAACTGATGAAACTGAACTTAACGGACGGTTAGGACACAACTTCTTGAATGCTCTTCAACTTCAAAACGTTCAGCATGATATTGATTGAATGCACCCGCCATGAAAGGGTAGCTTTATGACTTGGACAAAATTAAATGTAGTAGTTCAGCTGCTAGGGTAGCTTTATGACTTGGACAAAATTAAATGTAGTAGTTCAGCTGCTAGGGTAGCTTTATGACTTGGACAAAATTAAATGTAGTAGTTCAGCTGCTAGGGTAGCTTTATGACTTGGACAAAATTAAATGTAGTAGTTCAGCTGCTAGGGTAGCTTTATGACTTGGACAAAATTAAATGTAGTAGTTCAGCTGCTAGGGTAGCTTTATGACTTGGACAAAATTAAATGTAGTAGTTCAGCTGCTAGGGTAGCTTTATGACTTGGACAAAATTAAATGTAGTAGTTCAGCTGCTAGGGTAGCTTTATGACTTGGACAAAATTAAATGTAGTAGTTCAGCTGCTAGGGTAGNACAACAGCTCCACTTGACTTCCTGGTTCAAAGAATGACAACAGCTCCACTTGACTTCCTGGTTCAAAGAATGACAACAGCTCCACTTGACTTCCTGGTTCAAAGAATGACAACAGCTCCACTTGACTTCCTGGTTCAAAGAATGACAACAGCTCCACTTGACTTCCTGGTTCAAAGAATGACAACAGCTCCACTTGACTTCCTGGTTCAAAGAATGACAACAGCTCCACTTGACTTCCTGGTTCAAAGAATGACAACAGCTCCACTTGACTTCCTGGTTCAAAGAATGACAACAGCTCCACTTGACTTCCTGGTTCAAAGAATGACAACAGCTCCACTTGACTTCCTGGTTCAAAGAATGACAACAGCTCCACTTGACTTCCTGGTTCAAAGAATGACAACAGCTCCACTTGACTTCCTGGTTCAAAGAATGACAACAGCTCCACTTGACTTCCTGGTTCAAAGAATGACAACAGCTCCACTTGACTTCCTGGTTCAAAGAATGACAACAGCTCCACTTGACTTCCTGGTTCAAAGAATGACAACAGCTCCACTTGACTTCCTGGTTCAAAGAATGACAACAGCTCCACTTGACTTCCTGGTTCAAAGAATGACAACAGCTCCACTTGACTTCCTGGTTCAAAGAATGACAACAGCTCCACTTGACTTCCTGGTTCAAAGAATGACAACAGCTCCACTTGACTTCCTGGTTCAAAGAATGACAACAGCTCCACTTGACTTCCTGGTTCAAAGAATGACAACAGCTCCACTTGACTTCCTGGTTCAAAGAATGACAACAGCTCCACTTGACTTCCTGGTTCAAAGAATGACAACAGCTCCACTTGACTTCCTGGTTCAAAGAATGACAACAGCTCCACTTGACTTCCTGGTTCAAAGAATGACAACAGCTCCACTTGACTTCCTGGTTCAAAGAATGACAACAGCTCCACTTGACTTCCTGGTTCAAAGAATGACAACAGCTCCACTTGACTTCCTGGTTCAAAGAATGACAACAGCTCCACTTGACTTCCTGGTTCAAAGAATGACAACAGCTCCACTTGACTTCCTGGTTCAAAGAATGACAACAGCTCCACTTGACTTCCTGGTTCAAAGAATGACAACAGCTCCACTTGACTTCCTGGTTCAAAGAATGACAACAGCTCCACTTGACTTCCTGGTTCAAAGAATGACAACAGCTCCACTTGACTTCCTGGTTCAAAGAATGACAACAGCTCCACTTGACTTCCTGGTTCAAAGAATGACAACAGCTCCACTTGACTTCCTGGTTCAAAGAATGACAACAGCTCCACTTGACTTCCTGGTTCAAAGAATGACAACAGCTCCACTTGACTTCCTGGTTCAAAGAATGACAACAGCTCCACTTGACTTCCTGGTTCAAAGAATGACAACAGCTCCACTTGACTTCCTGGTTCAAAGAATGACAACAGCTCCACTTGACTTCCTGGTTCAAAGAATGACAACAGCTCCACTTGACTTCCTGGTTCAAAGAATGACAACAGCTCCACTTGACTTCCTGGTTCAAAGAATGACAACAGCTCCACTTGACTTCCTGGTTCAAAGAATGACAACAGCTCCACTTGACTTCCTGGTTCAAAGAATGACAACAGCTCCACTTGACTTCCTGGTTCAAAGAATGACAACAGCTCCACTTGACTTCCTGGTTCAAAGAATGACAACAGCTCCACTTGACTTCCTGGTTCAAAGAATGACAACAGCTCCACTTGACTTCCTGGTTCAAAGAATGACAACAGCTCCACTTGACTTCCTGGTTCAAAGAATGACAACAGCTCCACTTGACTTCCTGGTTCAAAGAATGACAACAGCTCCACTTGACTTCCTGGTTCAAAGAATGACAACAGCTCCACTTGACTTCCTGGTTCAAAGAATGACAACAGCTCCACTTGACTTCCTGGTTCAAAGAATGACAACAGCTCCACTTGACTTCCTGGTTCAAAGAATGACAACAGCTCCACTTGACTTCCTGGTTCAAAGAATGACAACAGCTCCACTTGACTTCCTGGTTCAAAGAATGACAACAGCTCCACTTGACTTCCTGGTTCAAAGAATGACAACAGCTCCACTTGACTTCCTGGTTCAAAGAATGACAACAGCTCCACTTGACTTCCTGGTTCAAAGAATGACAACAGCTCCACTTGACTTCCTGGTTCAAAGAATGACAACAGCTCCACTTGACTTCCTGGTTCAAAGAATGACAACAGCTCCACTTGACTTCCTGGTTCAAAGAATGACAACAGCTCCACTTGACTTCCTGGTTCAAAGAATGACAACAGCTCCACTTGACTTCCTGGTTCAAAGAATGACAACAGCTCCACTTGACTTCCTGGTTCAAAGAATGACAACAGCTCCACTTGACTTCCTGGTTCAAAGAATGACAACAGCTCCACTTGACTTCCTGGTTCAAAGAATGACAACAGCTCCACTTGACTTCCTGGTTCAAAGAATGACAACAGCTCCACTTGACTTCCTGGTTCAAAGAATGACAACAGCTCCACTTGACTTCCTGGTTCAAAGAATGACAACAGCTCCACTTGACTTCCTGGTTCAAAGAATGACAACAGCTCCACTTGACTTCCTGGTTCAAAGAATGACAACAGCTCCACTTGACTTCCTGGTTCAAAGAATGACAACAGCTCCACTTGACTTCCTGGTTCAAAGAATGACAACAGCTCCACTTGACTTCCTGGTTCAAAGAATGACAACAGCTCCACTTGACTTCCTGGTTCAAAGAATGACAACAGCTCCACTTGACTTCCTGGTTCAAAGAATGACAACAGCTCCACTTGACTTCCTGGTTCAAAGAATGACAACAGCTCCACTTGACTTCCTGGTTCAAAGAATGACAACAGCTCCACTTGACTTCCTGGTTCAAAGAATGACAACAGCTCCACTTGACTTCCTGGTTCAAAGAATGACAACAGCTCCACTTGACTTCCTGGTTCAAAGAATGACAACAGCTCCACTTGACTTCCTGGTTCAAAGAATGACAACAGCTCCACTTGACTTCCTGGTTCAAAGAATGACAACAGCTCCACTTGACTTCCTGGTTCAAAGAATGACAACAGCTCCACTTGACTTCCTGGTTCAAAGAATGACAACAGCTCCACTTGACTTCCTGGTTCAAAGAATGACAACAGCTCCACTTGACTTCCTGGTTCAAAGAATGACAACAGCTCCACTTGACTTCCTGGTTCAAAGAATGACAACAGCTCCACTTGACTTCCTGGTTCAAAGAATGACAACAGCTCCACTTGACTTCCTGGTTCAAAGAATGACAACAGCTCCACTTGACTTCCTGGTTCAAAGAATGACAACAGCTCCACTTGACTTCCTGGTTCAAAGAATGACAACAGCTCCACTTGACTTCCTGGTTCAAAGAATGACAACAGCTCCACTTGACTTCCTGGTTCAAAGAATGACAACAGCTCCACTTGACTTCCTGGTTCAAAGAATGACAACAGCTCCACTTGACTTCCTGGTTCAAAGAATGACAACAGCTCCACTTGACTTCCTGGTTCAAAGAATGACAACAGCTCCACTTGACTTCCTGGTTCAAAGAATGACAACAGCTCCACTTGACTTCCTGGTTCAAAGAATGACAACAGCTCCACTTGACTTCCTGGTTCAAAGAATGACAACAGCTCCACTTGACTTCCTGGTTCAAAGAATGACAACAGCTCCACTTGACTTCCTGGTTCAAAGAATGACAACAGCTCCACTTGACTTCCTGGTTCAATAAAACATCACAGCATTCAGAGATATCTCCTTGTCACTTATTGCTTTTCTTCCTTCCGTCGACATCACCATGGTAACCAAGTTTATTCCATTTTTTTTAGCGAACTTCCGGGTGTTCTCCGTTCTGATTCTGAGTGTAGAAACGCAAAGTTGTGTGCTATAAGTGGTTAGATGTCTGTGCTACAAGTGGTTAGATGTCTGTGCTATAAGTGGTTAGATGTCTCTGTTATAAATGGTTAGATGTCTGTGCTATAAGTGGTTAGATGTCTGTGCTATAAGTGGTTAGATGTCTGTGCTATAAGTGGTTAGATGTCTGTGCTATAAGTGGTTAGATGTCTGTGCTATAAGTAAATAGATGTATGTGCTATAAGTAAATAGATGTCTGTGCTATAAGTGGTTAGATGTCTGTGCTATAAGTGGTTAGATTTATGTGTTATAAGTGGTTAGATGTCTGTGCTATGAATGGTTAGATGTCTGTGCTATAAGTGTTAGATGTCTGTGCTATAAGTGGTTAGATGTCTGTGTTATAAGTGGTTAGATGTCTGTGCTATACGTGGTTAGATGTCTGTGCTATAAGTGGTTAGATGTCTGTGCTATGAGTTGTTAGATGTCTGTGCTATAAGTGGTTAGATGTCTGTGTTATAAGTGGTTAGATGTCTGTGTTATAAGTGGTTAGATGTCTGCTTTATAAGTGGTTAGATGTCTGTGTTATAAGTGGTTAGATGTCTGTGTTATAAGTGGTTAGATTCTGTGTTATAAGTGGTTAGATGTCTGTGCTATAAGTGGTTAGATTTCTGTGCTATAAGATGTTAGATGTCTGTGCTATAAGAGGTTAGATGTCTGTGTTATAAGTGGTTAGATTTATGTGCTATAAGTGGTTAGATGTCTGAGGTATAAGTGGTTAGATGTCTATGCTATAAGTGGTTAGATGTCTGTGTAATAAGTGATTAGATGTCTGTGCTATAAGTGGTTAGATGTATGTCTATAAGTGGTTAGATGTCTGTGCTATAAGTGGTTAGATGTCTGTGCCTTAAGTGGTTAGATGTCTGTGTTATAAGTGGTTAGATGTCTGTGCTATAAGTGGTTAGATGTCTGTGTTATAAGTGGTGAGATGTCTGTGTTATAAGTATTTAGATGTCTGTAAATATGAACGATATTGTGAAATTGTTTTGGATAGATGTTTCACCGAGATTGTGTATGGTGGACAAACGCATTTCTAACTATTTGAAACGCCTTGGTCTAGAGATCAGGGTGGTGCGAAGAAGCGCCTTGGTCTAGAGATCAGGGTGGTGCGAAGAAGCGCCTTGGTCTAGAGATCAGGGTGGTGCGAAGAAACGCCTTGGTCTAGAGATCATGGTGGTGCGAAGAATGTGCTTCGGATTAAAAGTTTAATAGGATCATGTTGTTTATGACTCAGTTGTTACCGAAGGCCCATTCATCCCGTGTCTGCTCTTACAAAAGGGATATGGCCTTGGATGTGGAGTTTCCCAGACTGCTATCAAAGGTTCTTATGTTGCCAAATTGACGACCCGTGAGAGTTAATGCAGCCATTGCTAGTTGCGTTTTGGTGTTGAAATAATAATATATTTGAAATTTGTGTCCTGTTGTCCGTCATAACCTGAGATTAGCATCAATCATTTGTCAATAAATGTACTGACACAGCTTTCTTGAGCTCGTTCTTCAAGTTGCATATCAGTCATGTAACACTATCAGCGTGCTGGACATTTGATAGCACCACATAACCAAATTCCAGATTGAGTCGTCCGTCTCGCTTGACCTTCTACCGCTCAAAGAATATTATCTTGGTTGATTCTTTTTAAATTAAAACCTTTATGAACAGTTTTTGTTACATTAATTTCTTTTTAGCGATATTAAATACACTCAATGAATATTTTAATACATCCAATGGGCATCCGTGCTTAAGCTCAAGAAAGTGTTTTTTTTTTTTTTTAGGGGGTGGGTCGACGTACAGCTGTCTAAGCAACTAATAGTAAACTTATTTTAGGGACGCTTAAAAAGACAATTAATCGGTCTCAGAGTGAGTAATCTCCTTTGTACGACGTGAGTCGCCGCTCTAGCAAACTTGATGAGTTCAGGAGCTCTCACCTCTGAGCATAAACTAGAGGGGCAAGAGTGAGAGGAATCGAGATTTTTTTAAGAACTTAGGAGGAATTAACTTTTAAGTTAATATATATGTTTTTTTTTTAAAACGTCGCCTTTAAATTTGTTATTAATGTATTAAGTCACAAATTTATTTTCTAAGTTCTACAGTTACCTATGATATTCATAAAAAAATTGTGCAGAGCTTTGTATTGTTCAATGTTAAAAGGCGATACTTTGTCAAACAGTTGGAACAATGTGCACAATGGAGAAAATGTGAAAGTCCGATAAATTCCTTTGCCTGTGGGTCTAAGGGAAGTAATAAGTACAATCCTTGATTTTTTAGTCAATTGAAGTTAACGCTAATCTGTCTATTTTATTGTAACAGATACAGACCTGTTAACTCTTACGATTTTGACGTACAATATACGATTTCGAGATGTATACATTATATATACTGTTTTTTTTTTACTATTAAGATAAGTATTGTACGATTTTCTGATGCTATTTTATGATTTTAAGAGTTTGAGGGTAAAATGCTCTGCAGATATTTCAATATAACTAAGTTGCGAGTATACAAGTTGGAGTTTGTTGTAAAAGACTGTTTTGACAAATAAACATTTCTCTCTCTCTCTCTCTCTCTCTCTCTCACTCTCTCTCTCTCTCTCTCTCTCACTCTCGATATAATAATGCATGTACCAGACGTGGCCCGGGATTGTATTAGGAATAACATGTATAAAATACAATCCTACATGAATCCCATTTCCGGTTCGGATCCTTCTTTGTGAGCGCATTTCCAGTGAAATCCCATCGATTCCGTTCCATGTGGGATCCCAACCCATTTATTTATAAAGCTCATATAAGAAAAAGAAACGAAATTAGCCCCCCCCCCGCCCTAAACGAAATGGTATAAAAGTCCGTCGACCGCCCGCATCAGTTCCTTCCGGATAGTGATGTACATTTGTGCTGTTTGGTCAAGATCCATCATTCCGTTTAAAAGCCTTTGAGGAGCTAAGAAACAGACCCACACAATTTTTTTTCACTTTTATCTATCTATCTATCTATCTATCTATCTATCTATCTATCTATCTATCTATCTATCTATCTATCTATCTATCTATCTATCTATC
Organism: Lymnaea stagnalis; assembly: GCA_964033795.1. Taxonomy (NCBI): domain Eukaryota; kingdom Metazoa; phylum Mollusca; class Gastropoda; family Lymnaeidae; genus Lymnaea; species Lymnaea stagnalis. Next base: position 820,445 of record CAXITT010000015.1, on the reverse strand, counting down.
TATCTATCTATCTATCTATCTATCTATCTATCTATCT
>CAXITT010000015.1:737126-818836 GCA_964033795.1 Lymnaea stagnalis | reverse complement strand
ATCTATCTATCTATCTATCTATCTATCTATCTATCTATCTATCTATCTATCTATCTATCTATCTATCTATCTATCTATCTATCTATCTATCTATCTATCTATCTATCTATCTATCTATATATATATTAACCAATATGTCTCGTTTTCCAAAGGCATCCTGTTTTCTGGAGGGATCGCGATCCCGATGAGTTTCAAATCCTGGTGGGATCCCGATCCTGGTGGGAATATCGATCCTGATGGGATCCCCAAACCTTATGAGACCCGGACCCAAAAGCATTCCGTTTCCCTAAGGGATGCTGTTACGCACTGGCTTCTCTTGTGAGAAATTAATCTCCTATTTTAATTTTATTGGCTCGATGTAAACAGTGCCTAACAAAGGACGATACCATAGAGCTAAAAATAGTAAAGATACGACACCCAAAACAGTTGCTAGTTACAATTAATAAGATTTATTTAAGCCTTAATATAATTACAAAAGAAAAGAAAATATGACAATCATCAACTTACAGTATGGTAGATCTTGTAACGGTACACAGTTAACACAGTACAATGTGCCAATGAATAATGATGAATGAATAATGCGAATAAACACATATAAATACACAAAGAATAATACACATCTCGTGATGGTAAAACTGTCTATCTGAATCCCCGTCTCTGCATCTGTCACACCCTTATATACATGTAGCGTAAGACGCTTCCGGAAAAGACTTATGACGTGTTGTTTACATTTCTCTTTGATGATGTCAAGTCATGGATTACACTCGGCAAGTTGAAGCTTAATGATGACAAAACGGAAGCACTCCTAATCCACAATCACACATCATCCTTTACCCCAACTCTTCCTACCTCATTTCAAGTAGGTAACTCTGACGTACTGTTTACACCCTCTGCTAGGAATCTTGGTTATATTCTTTCTTACAACATGTCTCTCGATGAACACATATCTCACATTTGTCGTTCAGCATACACCACTATCCGTCAGATCAGCTCCATACGCCACTACCTCACAGTTAGCGCTACAAAAACTCTAGTCTGTGCTCTTGTTCTCTCTCGTCTTGACTATTGCAACTCTCTTCTGTCAGGTTCACCAAAACACTGCATAGAAAAACTTCAGAAAGTTCAAAACTCAGCTGCTAGGCTAGTTTTAAAGGCAAAAAAACGTGATCACGTCACTCCACTACTCCATTCCCTTCATTGGCTACCTATACAGGCACACATTGACTTCAAGTTGTCTGTTCTCTGTCACAACTTTCTCTTGGATTCCTGCCCTTCCTATCTAACCGAACTTCTTTCTGTCTATTCACCCCTTCGACAGCTTCGCTCCTCTGCAGACACGCGTATTCTGTCCGTTCCCAAGACACACACTAAAACATATGGTGAACGATCTTTCTCTTTCTGCGCCCCCAAACAATGGAATTCTTTGCCACTAGACATACGCAATATACCAACCACCCTGGCCTTCAAAACTGCACTAAAACATATCTTTTTTAAATTATACTACCCTGACTGATTCCCCTCCTCTGACCGATATATGATCTTGCTGGCTGCCGTCCATGGTTTGCCTTGTAAAAGTTATGGGGTGGGGTGGGTAAATATACATTGCTGTTCTTTATTTCATAAATGTATTTTATTTTAATGTCATGATTATGTCTCTGTTGATAACATTTTTATGTACAGCGCGGTGAGCCCAGCCGTAGGCTGGGGTACCGCAATATATATAAGCGGTCTTATTATTATTATTATCGAGAACATTCGACAAGATACTATGAGACAGTCTAACCATTTTTAATTGATAAACACGGTTGTAACAAGATACATCACAGATATTTAACCACGCCCACAACAAACGTTACCGCCTGATAGTAGTCTAATGCGGGTGTCAAAGAAAGTTCACGCACGGGAATGTGTGCTACTTAACAGATGCCAAACCATGTTAAGATCCCGATTCTATTTGGGAATCGCGATCCTGGTTAGATCCCAATCCAAAGTGATATAATAGTGTAACAGTTGTTTGTGGGGTTTAACTCAAACCAAATTCAGAGACTCCAGATGGTACAAAATACTGCAGCACGCATTGTATCTCGTATAAAGAAATCTGACCACATCACGCCAGCTCTTAAAGATCTCAATTGGATTCCTGTGAGTGCGCGCATTACTACAAAATTCTGTGTACAGCTATATATCTTCAAAAACTGATTTCTACAAATGTATCCATACAGAACCTGCGCTCTTTAACACAGTCCTTAATGAGGGTTCCAGTGTGGATGGACACAGAAAGAAGTCATACTTGGTGCGCTTTTTTGAAGCTATTGCGTCTAAATTGTGGAACAGTTTTCCTCACTAGAAGCCAGAATGTTCAATAAATTTTTATTGGGTCCTTAATATACAGAAGAAGAAGAAAAAAAAGAAATGGTAAAAAGTCTTTTAAGAACCATTTAAACACTTTTTTCCTTGAAATTGATTTGAGGACATAAGAGCGCTTTGAGCAAGCTAAAAGAGCAGGACGAAAGCGCTATAAACGTATCTCATTTCTTCTTATTATCTTTATTAAACGTGTTGGAGGCAGTTTTAGGGATAACTTAAAGAAGGTCTTTTTATTTCTTCGTAATGCATGTCCAACATTGAATATGACCCGCGTTGTCTTTCCTCAGGTGATGAACATTGTAAGATTGCAGAACTGTACAGAAAAATAAATAAATGAATAAACACGGTAAAGAATAAACACGGTAATGAATAAACACGGTAATGAATAAACACGGTAATGAATAAACACGGTAATGAATAAACATGGTGATGAATAAACACGGCAATGAATAAACACGGTAAAGAATAAACACGGTCATGAATAAACACGGTAATGAATAAACACGGTCATGAATAAACACGGTAATGAATAAACACGGTCATGAATATACACGATAATGAATAAACACGGTCATGAATAAACACGGTCATGAATAAACACGGCAATGAATAAACACGGTCATGAATAAACACGGTCATGAATAAACACGGTCATGAATAAACACGGTCATGAATAAACACGGTCATGAATAAACACGGTCATGAATAAACACGGTCATGAATAAACACGGTCATGAATAAACACGGTCATGAATAAACACGGTCATGAATAAACACGGTCATGAATAAACACGGTCATGAATAAACACGGTCATGAATAAACACGGTCATGAATAAACACGGTCATGAATAAACACGGTCATGAATAAACACGGTCATGAATAAACACGGTCATGAATAAACACGGTCATGAATAAACACGGTCATGAATAAACACGGTCATGAATAAACACGGTCATGAATAAACACGGTCATGAATAAACACGGTCATGAATAAACACGGTCATGAATAAACACGGTCATGAATAAACACGGTCATGAATAAACACGGTCATGAATAAACACGGTCATGAATAAACACGGTCATGAATAAACACGGTCATGAATAAACACGGTCATGAATAAACACGGTCATGAATAAACACGGTCATGAATAAACACGGTCATGAATAAACACGGTCATGAATAAACACGGTCATGAATAAACACGGTCATGAATAAACACGGTCATGAATAAACACGGTCATGAATAAACACGGTCATGAATAAACACGGTCATGAATAAACACGGTCATGAATAAACACGGTCATGAATAAACACGGTCATGAATAAACACGGTCATGAATAAACACGGTCATGAATAAACACGGTCATGAATAAACACGGTCATGAATAAACACGGCCATGCACTATTCCTAAACAAAATTTGTCTATATCTACTTCCAACTTTTTTTTACTGTAAAAAAAATTTCGAAATAATATTTCGGGAAAACTTCTTAGACATATATCTTGACTTCCCTAATCAACATTACGATATTTTATATTAGAATCACTAAGGGTGCCCCGTAGCGAGGCGTGTAGCAAAACCAGAGAAAAATCAGACAACTAAGTCAGTTGCCTTTAGGTAAAGCTTAATACTGTAACCAGTGAGGTAGGAATGGGTTAAGCGGGGGTTGGGGGGTGGGGGGGGGTCCACATCATTTGCCACTTTTGCTTTATGTTTATGGGCGTCATTTTCGGCCAACTGAAGAATTATTTTTTTTCGTGAAAGGGCGACAAAGAGTTTTCTCAGCCACAGATTGCACCAACCTTAGCTACGTTTCTGCTCGTGACAGATGGCGAATTTTTAGTTTGCTTCTCATCCAATCAAATTGACTCATTTGTTGCACTTGTGTTGATTTTCAAAAGCAAAATACTTTGTTTTAAATACTTTTTATATAGTTTTATTAGACTATTTATTCTCTCAAAAGTCGATACGAAAGAATGGTATTTAACATTCTAATACTTATAAATGTGGAAATGGAGTTTTCATTATCATTATTTTTTTTATTTTTTTTCGGGCGGGAAAAATAAGGGGGAGGGGGAGAATGCAGGGAAGCAATTCTATAATTTATTTTTATCTTACAACTGTTAGGGTTATATCCCTTGTAATAAATATTTTGTTTCCTCATGAATTTTCTAAATGTATAAATTATAAAAAAAAAAACAAATTATAATGATATAAACTGCCGATCATCTCCTGTTTCACTGAAATTTCTAAGAGTTAAAAGCCGTCTCCCTGCCACCAACTGCTTTCCATTTTTCACCCCCAACAACAACATGTTAACCAAGTTGACCCATTTTACTGCAGTGAACGTATAAATAGCTATGCCTGAGTTCTTATTAGACAAGGATAAAACGTAAGATATTGTGGAAAAAGTCAATATTTTAATGTTTCCATTGTATTTAAGTCAAGAAAAATCCGAAAGGTCATTAAATTATAAATTTAAATTACATTTCTTGTGTTTAACAGAGCAAAATTAGAATTGAATTTATCAAATAATATGTAAGTGTTCATCGTAATTACTGGTGAACATATATTTAATTAGTTTTGTTTGATTGCGTCATCCTATTCCATTTTTTGAAAAAGGTGTAAAAAAATAATGTAGGCCATAACTTCTAGCGTGATTTAACAGTTACCACTTGTCCAAAATGGCACCTATCATTTCCATATCAAAAATGTATTCTTTGTCTATCGTTTTTACCCGGAAAGCGTCACGAAAAGTTCATGTTGTGGATTTTTATGGTGTTTTCAACACGATAATTTCACAGAGGACGTGGTCTTCATAAGATAGATACGATTCTTTTATTGTTCAAAACAAATGGACATGTTTTTATGATTGCATTGTACATTTTCAGCACATCAATAAAACAATCTGAACACACGACATCTTCATTAAATTATTTCACATGTGAAAAAAAAAACCAGCCATTCAATGAACTCTTTTAGCCATATCAGGGACTTGTTAGTTCTCCCTTAGATTTGTGACTTCTGGGGGAGCATGCTGGTAAATTCGTACAGCTTAGGGAAAAAATAATTTTTATATCTTTGCACTGAGAGAAAGAATTCGTCCCGAACGGGCTGATCCGATGATGAAGAGGGTGGGATGTATCATCCAATTTTTTTTTTAAATTTGACAATAACATCTTTCTTCAAATAATTCTTCAAGTGAATGATATTTAGATTGTGTTATGTTTCTTGCTTTCTTGATAAGTCTGTTTGTTAGGTGTTTAATATCAGACATTAATTCACACACCAGCAGTTAATACTGAAATTATATCGCGCTGGTATCTATGCCACTCTAACATGCTCACTGCGCTCTGGTCCTCCGAAATCTATTTAAACAAAAAAGTTTTTAATTGTTTCTTCAATGATTCAGACAAACTGTTCCATAATTTTGGCGTTATCGCTTTAAAAGTGCGCACTCCGTAAGACTTTTTTCCACACCAGGAACACTCAATAAGTACTGTGTTGAAGACCAGGCTCTTCAATGATACATGTTTATTAATCAGTCCCTTGAGATATTCCGGTGCTGAGCCATCTATGAGAAGTCTAAGAAAAGCACTCTGGCATATTTTTTGGGACTGTCTAGGTGATGGTAATGTCTCTCCAACAATAGTAAGCTAGCATCATCAGTGCTTCTGGCAGGTTTATAAGCAAATTTGTACTGGTCTATTTTTTGTTGTAGTTCATTCAAAATTTGTCTAAGAATAAGTTTCTCAAAATATTTCATTACAATAGAGGTAAGTTCGACAGGACGTAAGTCATTGTTGCAAGTTATCTTAATTTTCTTTTGAAGTGGTATGATTTCTGAAGTTTTCAAACTTTTTGATATTGTGTGAGTTACATAACATTTATTAAATATGTAACACAAGATGTAAGATAGCTGCTTTGAGCATAGTTTAACGAGCCGACCACTTAATTTGTCTGCCCCTTGGCTATGTCCACTTGTTTAAATAATGACATCACTTCCTGTTGGGTGAACAAGAAAGTATCATCCTGTGCAGTGCTGCTTTCTTTAAATAAATTCAACATCTCAATATGTACACTTCCTAAGTCCAGGCTGTCAAAAAGACAGTAAAAGTCATTTAAGTCGTTAACACAATTATTTACGTCCTCAACACACAAGCATTCACGCTTAGGAGATTTAGTGCTATTTGTTTTATATCTGCCCAACAAGCCCTTGAGTTGTTAGTATGGATTCATTTTCGATTTTTCGTTTGTATTGTTTTTTACCCTAATGTATTGTTCCTTCAATTATTTTTTAGCGTGAGTGAATTCCTGATCGTTAATCAGGATTTCTAATGGAGTATTTCCTTCCTTATTTCTCTGCTCATCCAGGGTTTGTTGCTGTTAAATACTCGGATTGGCTTTTGTTGGAATATTTCCTTTACCCAGAACTTAATATAGGATTTGACGGTGTTTGTTAGCTCTGTTGAAAATATTATATTGCTAATCCACGTTGCTAATCCACTTCACAAGGAAGATAATGTAACAAGCAACAATCAAGGTTAGTTCAACGTTTTTAATTGTAAGAGAAAACATGGAGTTCTACCACCATGGACAGAAGACAGGAACTGCATAACAACATGACGTTAATACACAATAAAATTTGGTGTGCAAAACAATGCGCAACATTCAGTATTTTGTCACTGTCCAACACTCCTTCTCAAAATACTAAATAAAGCTAATTCATTGGTTTCACACCAATCATGTCTCTAAGTATCTTGAATCTTTGCTTGTATAGCCTGGCTGTCCTAGCCAGATACCATCTTCCTTTTGAGTAAACATAACACTCAAAAAGGACTTCAATTCACCAAGATCTTTTGTGTCAAATTTTGATGAAATAGCCTTCTTGACACTAGCAAGAATCTCGTCGACATAGACTGCAACGATAACCATATCTCCTTCTGTAGTTGTATACATACATGGTTCACATGAGGACTGCTGAAACCCAAGATCCTTTAGGTGACTGTTAAGTGCTGTGTTCCAGCATCGAGGAGACTGTTTTAGTCCATATAAACTTTTCTTCAATTTACATACAAGGTTTTCCTTTCCTTGTTCAACAAACACTTCTGGTTGTTTCATGAATACTTCTTCCTCCAACACTCCATTCAGAAAAGCTGTCGTCACGTCCATTTGATGCAACCGTAAATTGCATTTTGCAGCCATAGCAATGACTGTGCGCACTGACTCAGGTCTAACAACTGGACAGAATGTCTCATCATAGTCCAATCCATACTTCTGTGAGTATCCTTGAGCAGTTAACCGAGCTTTATGTCTCTCAATTTTTCCCTCAGCATTTACTTTGATCTTAAACACCCATTTGCTTCCTACAGCTTTTCTTCCTTCTGGCAGTTCTACTAAGTCACAGACTTCGTTTTCTTGAACTCGCCATGGCCTGTCTCGCTGTACTGGGTTCTTCCAGATCCCGAGTCAAGTTTAAGAACTCACCATATCGATTTGTTGGGCGTTTAACTCTCGCTGATCGTCTGACGTCTAGCTCCTCATCTGGTTCATCAACACCTTCATCGTCAGGATCATCAACATGATTCACTTCTTCATCGACGTCATTATCAATGAATTCCCGAAACACAGGTGTTGATTTCTGAGACATTCCAGTCTCCTTCTCAAAACCGAACGTGTTCTCTACTTCTTCATCGTCGTCAATGAATTCCAGAAATATAGGTGTTGATTCCTGAGACATTTCAGCCTCCTTCTCAAGACCGAACTTGTTTTCATTAAACAGAACGTCTCTGCTGTAAATCACCCGATTAGTTTTCAAATTGCATAGGCGATAACCCTTCACATCGATTCCGTACCCCAGAAAAACGCATTTATGTGTTTTTGAATCGAACTTCTGTCTTTCGTCTTTAGGAATGTGTGCATACAATAAAATTTTTCTGTCGCCTCATCTGACCACAGTTTAGTAGTTTTTGTTTGAGTTTTTTTGTTTTTAAAATTGGCTTGCAGCATTGGGTTAGGCGGACTATTATGTGGTCGGATTCACCTAGTGGAAATAAAGCACGACATGTGTAGTCCTTTTTTATGTTACCATAACACATGTCCAGAGTTCGTTCTTGTCGTGTGGGGCTAGTAACTTACTGGATATATGTTGGCATGGATTTATTCAGAGATAGTTGATTAAAGTCCTTCATAACAATACGAACAGAGTCTGCATTTTTTGTTTCGAAATCATGAATAACATCCAAAATTCTCTCAGTAGCATGCTCCTTGTTAGCATTAGGTGGAATATAAATGCAGATGATACAGATTTGCGTGAACTGGTATGTAACATGAATTTAAAGTGATGCAGACTGCTGACTGCATTTTCTCGCTGGATCTCTTTTTCTATTTTTCCGTTCATGGGGAAAATACTTGTCAGATTTATCAAATCTGGGCATCGACGGAGCAGCTGACTCTCGGGTACGGCCTACTAAAAAGACTTAGGAAATTAGCAAAGCTAAGATTAGAATATTTTAATAGTTTACAGGTTGAAAACATTGACTAAACACAGCCGTGATTTAATATAAATTCTTGCCTTGTTTTTACTGTTGTCAACATTTTCTTGTTCTCTACATATATTTACAACACTATAGTTAAATGCAACTTTGTTGGAACATTACAAAACCAGTGTCTTACAGTAATAATCAATTCAACCAAGGAACTAAACAGCAAATAATGGTTAGAGGTAATTCCCCCAAACTATATAAAATTCGCACCAATTAGCACCGCTCCTGTGCGTATCTGCTTCGAAGCGAACACATCCTTCACAGTAGCAGAGGTTTTTTTGGGAAGAGGCCAAGGTTAACTCAACGCAGCCATTTTATAACATCGGTAGAGAAGTATAATAGCTGGATATTGCGTTTTTTAAACATAGTTTTTAAAAAAGTTAGATTAAATAACTATTTACTGATGAAGTGGAGCTATAAATAATATAGCAAGAGTGTTGGACTGTGAAAAAGATTTAGCGTCAGTTCACACGATCAAATGGGAGTCGCTTAGTCAATTATTTTGTCACGTGATATGAGTAAAAACGAGTAAGATTTCCGGTAGGCTGTATACAACACACTAGTGCTTGACAACAGTAGCCCGTTACACACTACCACTACACTACATTTCGTCCAATGAAAATTAACAATAAAATAAACAAAGGGGAATGACTCCTGCATCAATATTGAATAAAAACGCAAATGACGTCATGAGCACGCACGGAGCTCAACAACATCCTGCCGATAATAGTATTGATAGTTCCCATCGAATATCGCTCACACATTTTTCTTGAAATAACTTTCTTCCTTTAACTTCCTTTAATCATAACTGACGTATATTTATTGTCAAATGTATGGATTTCATTTAAAAACCGCATGTATTCCAGAATATTTCGAAAGGTAACATTTTTAAGTAACATGACATTGGGGAAGCACTGATGAAGTATCTTTTGTTGTGTGTAGCAGCCTAGTGATGGCTTACTCACATCACGTGACCAAACAATATGTATTCCAGAATATTTCGAAAGGTAACATTTTTAAGTAACATGACATTGGGGAAGCACTGATGAAGTATCTTTTGTTGTGTGTAGCAGCCTAGTGATGGCTTACTCACATCACGTGACCAAACAAGGAAGTGACTAAGCGACTCCCATTGTCGATCATGCACTTGATGCGATGTTTGTATGAAGCCTTGTCACAACTTTCAAACTACTATTTTAGCACATTCACAATTTTGTCAAAAAAAAAAGGAAAGAAACCACGCACACAATGTGCGTTTATACAAAAATTTGATGCAAAATTGGAAGCTAATTTGATCGTGTTAATTGACGCTTAAAGTATCTTAATTAGACACAAAAAATATGTGCAAACAAACAATATATGTTCAGCTTTAATGATGATTTAAAAAAATAAAAATGTAGACATGTATTTAAATGTTTTGTTTTTTGTACTGATAAAGGCATTTGCCACATCCGGCTAGCATCAAGATGGCTGCCTTATAAATTATTGTATACAGAAAATGTTTAAAAACACGAAAGTGATGCGTAATTTATTGTTATAATCATATACATTCAATTCGGGAAACTAAGATCTGTCTTGAGATTGAGACTACGCCTTGCAAGCATGTATAAGCTCGAGCTCTTGATTATCTGGCAATTTCATGTGTGTTTGCCTGATTTTTCTATAAACTAGGCAGGTTAAAAAATATATAAGTAAAACTTCCTTATAATGCTCTACAGTTGATTTTGATTTGTTTTTAACATTTGGTAATAGATTACTGAACTTGTGTCAATTTAATTAATGTATTAAAATTTTCGTTCCTGCAGGTTTTTGAATTTCTGAATATTCTCTATTCGTCTTTCATAGCAATTCAGACAATGGCATCAGAGATTATGAAAATAAGCTGTTTGTGCAAAAGGCTTGTCCTCAACTCCAGGTGTCTGATCTTGACGCGGCAAGCATTCAGATCAATCAGGTCAGGCCATACACCGAAAGATCCATCCCCAGGGGATTCCACAACGGTCAGCGCTAAGTGGGTCAACTGTAAAGCACGCACATTTACTACAAGCACCGCTGACTGGTACAGAGTCAAGGGAGATAATAAGTCCAGGAGAGCCTCTACGTCATCCCGCCGGGCGCCCAACTCCAAAGCTGGTGAAAGGAAATCAACGGGAAACCCGAAACGCTGCCGGCCGACATCTTCGAGACAAGTGAAGAGAGAGCAAAAAAAGATACGGAAGGGACCCGCGACGCCGAGCTCTGTGGAGTGCTCATCATCAGATGATTTGAATGCTGGGAAGAACACGTTCGGAAAAAGGATGACCTCGCTGTTGTCGTGTGCCGCTGGACGTGAGGCCATGAGAACCGGTACAATGAGACACATCGGAGACAATAAAGGTCTTGGACCATTAGCGGGACTCAATTTGTGGAGAAGGGCATTCTTTGTCAGGTGGATCACCGGTCAACCGTACAGAGGTCCAATTAGCGAGCTCGTAGTGTTCCAGTATTACGTCACCATGCAGAGCTTCAGACAACTGTTGTAAAGCAGTTGTAACCAATCGATGTAGAAGGGGAAACAAAGTAACCAAAAAAAAGTATACATATTAATGGCAGAGTAATTGAGCTTGGACAATAGCCAGTCAATTTTTAGCGCTCATAATAGACATACATGCAAATCATACAGACTGACAATGATAGTGTTGAATCTTCAGTAATCAAATGTACATATCTAAGACTACAATTGTGGTAACAAGAGTACTTTTATCATCGCATTTTTTTCTTAATATATCTGTCGATGAGCATACATGGTCGACGAAGAGTTACCATGTAGTTTTCAGCTGATGTTAACATGTTCAAGCTGAAAAGTTCTTAGAAACAAAGATAACTAAAAAAAAGGAGATAAAATGATATTTGGTCAGACTTCATGCTTTGCTCACCTGGTCAGACTTCATGCTTTGCTTAAAACTCCAAAATGTATGTTGGCTCACCTGCTGTCTTCTCTGACACCAACAGGAACCATCGGAAATAAGACCTGGGTATATGTAGCAGAACTATTCACCGAGGCCTGCAAGAAGAAAATTTACAAAAAACATTTAATTACAATGCGAATGTTTAAAATTAACATCTTGCAATAAATAAGCCCTTTCACTTGAAAATGACAACAATTGGAGTACACAAGGACACACCATGGAGAGTCGGTGCTCTGCGTATGCCCAGCTACAATTACCAGTACGCGGCCTTCAAGCAAGCACAGCTCTGTGATCATGTCAACGTGTACACGGCCAAGACATCGCCAATATTCCGAAGTGCAGACGAGGATAGAAAACGGAGGTAATAACAATATGAAATTGTTGATCTTGTGTGCATAAATTGTGGTCTGTGTACGTAAATTGTTGGTCTGGTGTACAAATTATTGTTGTTCTAATTCACTAATTATTGTTCAATTTATCTTCGCGATGAACATTAATCAGATGAGTCTGACTGTGTCACTTTCATTCAGATCATTTCCTCGTGCAGCTCGTGGTGGTGGCCTTGCTGACATCAATAAGGACACGTTGTCCCGTTATCTGGCCTTTGTCACAGACTTTCCATTTGCTCACACATCGTTTGAAACAGTTCAACTTACCTTGTCGGTGCCCCAGCAGACTGTTATTTTTATGTACATTTATTGCATCTGCCTTAGCAGGAAAAATGAACTTACTGACGCTATTTCTTCGTGATTCCCAGATTGTTTCATTGCAACACATTGACTACCACTTATATTGTATTAGGCGATATGAACTTTAACCTCCACAAGCTCCAGAACCCCTCTACTGCTAAGATGATGGATCTTTTGGACTTATTTAGTCTTCAGCAATCAGTCGACCAACCGACTCATAATCGTGGACATTTTATTGATTGGGTGCTACATAGGCCTAAGGATGGTGTAATTACCTCTACTTCAGTTACTCAAGGTCTGTCCTCAGACGACTTCTGTTTTGTTAGAGAGCTTAGCGTTAGTGTCCCCTCTCCTCCCCTCAGTTCAGGGTGATCCACAGTGTGCGTGCTATAAATAGGGATGCCTTTAAGCACAATCTGAGTTTAGAGGTGTCCCCCGCCTTCTGCTCTACTTTGGAAACCCTAGACAGTGCCTTGCACGCTGTGCTTGACCGGCAAACCCTTATTACCGGCCAAATTGTTAGGTCAGCACGGTCAGCTCACCTGGTATGCGACCATCAGAGAAGAACTACGCAGTGTCAAGAAAGAGGCGCCACTGAGGAAAGGAAGTGGTTGAGTTCAGGCCTTGCTGTTTATAAGCAGATCTTTTCCGCTGCCAAGAAGCGGGTGACTGAGATTTGTTATCAAGTCTTTGTATTTCAGCACTATGATCATTATGGGTAAAACCAGCAGGCAGTTGTTTGACGTCTGTAGCCAACTCACAGGAAGAAACACAAAGTAACCGTTTTCCGTCAGTCTATCTATTGCCTGAGCAACCAGATATTTTTTGTTATTTTTTACACGCAAAGTAGCAGAAACTCATGCTGAGCTTGATCTTCTTGACGTATCACCCCTTGAACTGCCTCCTTCTTCTGGCGTTAGTTCACATTTCGATGTTTTTTAAACCTGTTTCAGAACAAGAGGTCAAATGTATTATTCTAAAACCTAAACCTACCTCATGTTCTCTCGACCCCATTCCCACTCCACTGTTGGTTGAGTCATTGGATCCATTGCCCCAACGATAACCCATATAGTCAAAAGAGCTTGTCTGCTGGCATTGTTTCCTCTCTTTGTAAGACAGCTGTCATCAAACGATTACTTAAGAAGTCTGGTCTTGATCAAAATAGTTTTAAAAACTATAGACCTGTATCTAATTTATAATTTTTATCTAAAGTCATTGAAAAACTAGCTCTAAATTAACTTTGTACTTGCTTGAATGACCACTCTCTTCTCAGTACTAATCAGTCGGCCTATAGAACTTTTTGCAGCACAGAGACAGCTCTCTTGAGAGTCAGTACTGACCTCTTGCTTGCACTGAACAACAATGATGTCTCCACCCTGATCCTCTTAGATCTCAGTGTGGCCTTTGAAACCGTTGAACATCAAACCGTTTTCAAAACCCTTGAGAATTATTTAGGCATTGTTGGCTCAGTTTTTATTTGGTTTCAGTCCTACCTCTCCTATAGAACGCAGGCAGTCGTCGTTGATGGCTGTCTCTTCAGTTTTGCTAACTTGGTGTACGGATTGCCACAGGGGTCCGTTTTGGTCCTGTACTATTAACAATGGGAACCAGGCCACTTCACCTCCTCCTCGGAAGGCATGCTGTTAAGAGCCAATCATTCGCAGATGACATGCAGCTATACAAGCATACTTATCCATCTCTTGTCAAATCCGCTATCTACACCTTGCAGGAGTGCATTGATGATGTCAAATCATGGAGGACTCTCAGCAAGTTGAAGCTGAACGATGACAAAACGGAAGCACTCCTCATTCACAATCATAAATCATCCTCTAATTCAGCTCTCCTCACCTCGTTTCAAGTAGGTAGCTCCGATATAGAGTTCACATCCTCTGATAGGAATCTTGGTTACATTCTTTCTGATAACATATATCTCAATAATCATACTTCTCACAAATGTCACCCTGCGTACACCGCTATCCGTCAGATCAGCTCCATCCGCCACTACCTCATCAACAAAAACCCTAGTATGTGCTCTTGTTCTCTCTCGTTTTGACTATTGTAGCTCTCATCTGTCAGCGTCACCAAAAAATTTCATTGAAAAACTGTAGAAATTTAAAAACTCAGCTGCTAGGTTAGTTCTAAAGGCACAAACACGCGTATTCTTTCTGTTCCCAGGACACGCACTGAAACATGTGGTGAACAATCGTTCTCTTTTTGCATCCTAAAGCAATTGAATTCTCTCCCATTACACATCCGCAATATAAAGACCATCACACCCTTCAAAACTCCCAACTTTTTTTTCCCTTTCCAAACAGATTTCGTGAATGTCTTCGACGGGAAGCTGCTGTCGCATCTGGGGCAGCAAACTTCGAGGTGAAAATTTGGGATTTGATGTCATCCAACAGCAAGGCACAAGGTATGAGCTGACAGTATTAAATGAAAAAAACTAACAAGCCTTTAATATCAGCTTTCCCACACTTTCTTTATCCTACACACTTTACGCAATGTTTCCCCATTCGTTTGGAGCCTCTTACTAAAGTAAAACTCAATTTTAATAGAGGAGGAAATAGATTTTAATAGAGGAGGAAATAGATTTTAATAGAGGAGGAAATAGATTTTAATAGAGGAGGAAATAGATTTTAATAGAGGAGGAAATAGATTTTAATAGAGGAGGAAATAGATTTTAATAGAGGAGGAAATAGATTTTAATAGAGGAGGAAATAGATTTTAATAGAGGAGGAAATAGATTTTAATAGAGGAGGAAATAGATTTTAATAGAGGAGGAAATAGATTTTAATAGAGGAGGAAATAGATTTCTAAATATTAAATGAATAACAGAAGTAACGGTAAACTAAAAAAAATTTAAAGAACAAATTGGACTCAAGGGCTCCTAAAATAGGAGCCAAGGGCTCTTGTGTTCTTGTAATCAGTTTTTCAATTTGGGAACCCCCGTTTTCCTTTTATATTAAATAAGAATTAAGTTTTAGATGAAATAATCAGCATTCATTTTTATTAAGTAAAAGCATCTCATTAAGATCTTAAACAGGGTTTTTTGTTGTACCGTACAAATGAAGTTAAATGTTACGGAAAAGTAAAAAGTTATCTTCTGTGTAAAAAGTTAGTCCGTATGTGTCTATCTGCCAGCTTGTTACATTTATCGAAATATTATTTTATTCGTATACTTACTAGTATAAATGACCCCATGATAAACGACCGGCCCACCTAGGACGGCAGGTCTCGTAAGATTTTAATGGATGTCAGCTGTCGTTAACAGCTACGCCCAAAACCCCATTAATCATGCTTAGCCTGTCCATTTGGCAAATGAAGTGACTGGTTTCCTCCTTAAGGATTCGTCCCTTATCGGGAAACTTTCTTAAATTGTGGCTTTCTGGATATCTTGCTAGCACGCTCATTACAAGCTGGCCTCCGTGATGTATATTGCTGATAAAAATATATCATGGCCTTGGAGATTAGAGATTAAGAATTATAGTTTGCATGCTCTATTTTTAACTAACAATTAATCAGGACTCATCATTCCAAACAGTTGAAACCCTCGTTCTGCCGCCGGCTGTTGCAGCAGTTCCTGAACCCGACCTTCTCGTTCGGGTGAGGATCGGTGCCAAGGACTACGCAAGATGGCGTTTCGAGACCACCCCGGTAGTGACGACACAGGCGCGTGCGGAGTGGAATCATTTCCTCAACAGATGTCCCGAGAGATTTGATATTTCACTTCCTGTGGAGAGTCCTGGCACCAAGGTAAATGTTTGTTATCGGTGTTGGTGCGTGTGTGTTTATGGAGAGCTCTAATATCAACTTGGGGATATACAAGATCACACATAAATCTTACAAAACTCTATTCGACTGAAATCTTAAAATATGCCATGTTTTAAGTTCCAATTAAAAAAAATAAATCCAAGTTATATATGAGGCTCCAGAGGCACAATTGTATTAATTGTTAAGTCGTTTAAAAATAGTTTTTTCAATAGTTAGTGTTTTCATGCTTTCCAGAACTGCCCAGAACGCACTTATAGGGTGGGAAGCGCATGGGTCCCGTATAATCACGGCAAGATTTAAGACCAAAAAACGAAAAATCAATATGGACATCCTACAGGTGTACGCTCCTACCAACGATAGTAAAGAAGTGGACAAAGAGGATTTCTACAACAGACTGCGAACCCTTGTCCAAATGTGCCCTAAGAGCAATATGGTTATACTCATGGGCGACCTAAATGCGAAAATAGGCAGCAACAATAAAGGCTATGAAGAATGCATGGGAACACATGGTATGGGAGAGATGAATGAAAATGGTGAAAGACTAGCAGATCTATGTGCTACAATTGGACTAGTCATCGGAGGAAGCCTCTTCATGCATAGAAATATCCACAAGGCGACATGGATTTCACCAGATATGTCAACGGCTAACCAAATTGACCATTTCTGTATTTGCAATAAGTTTAGACGGTCGCTCCAAGATGTTAGGGTAAAAAGAGGGGCAGATGTAGCCTCAGACCATCATCTAATTATTGCCAAATTAAGGCTGAAACTGAAAAAGAACTGGACAAGCGAGGGAAGCAAGCGCCAACATTTTAACATCAACCTCTTGAAAGATGAGTCCAAGCTAAAGGAGTTTAAACTTACCATCTCCAATAAGTTCCAGATCTTACAGGAACTAGGCAATGAAGAAACAATTGACAAAAACTGGAAAGAAATCAAAGAGATATTCACGACTACCTGTGAAGAAGTGTTGGGCCCTAGGCAACAAACGCATAAAGAATGGATTTCTGCTGAAACCATGGAAAAAATCCAATATAGGAGAAAGAAGAAGGCAAATCTAAACAATAGCCGCACCAGAACCGAAAAGGCCAGAGCATCAACAGAATACTCAGAAGCAAATAAAGAAGTTAAACGTAGTATAAGGACAGATAAAAAGAACTACATAGAAGGATTAGCAAGTGAAGCAGAGGAGGCTGCGTACCATGGAAACACAAGAGAATTATTCAGTACAATCAAAAAGTTATCTGGAAAGTTCAACAATCCAGTGAGACCAGTTAAAACTAAAGATGGGAAATCAATACCTGATGAAGAGGGTCAGAAAAAAAGATGGATAGAACATTTTGAAGAACTCCTCAACCGGCCAGCACCACAACACACACTCAACATAGAGCCAGCGGAAAAAGATCTAGAAATAGAGTGCAGCACACCCACAAAGCAAGAAATATGCAGAGCAATTAAACAACTAAAGAAAGGCAAGGCGGCAGGTCCTGACAGAATACCGACAGAAGCCTTGACAGCAGATATTACGTCTAGCACTGAAATGCTACACACACTATTCAAGAAAATATGGGAGGAGGAACAGATACCGGCTGAATGGAAAGAAGGACACCTCGTTAAGCTCCCGAAGAAAGGAGACCTTAGTTCTTGTTCTAACTATAGGGGAATAACCCTGCTGTCGATCCCAAGCAAAGTATTCAACAGAATGCTGCTAAACAGAATGAGGGAGGCAATAGACATCAATCTTAGGGACCAACAAGCAGGGTTCAGAAAAGACAGATCCTGCACAGACCAGATTGCCACACTGAGAATTATTGTGGAACAATCTCTGGAGTGGAACTCGTCACTATACGTCAACTTCATTGACTATGAGAAGGCTTTTGACAGTGTCGACAGACAGACTCTGTGGAAGCTGCTTAGACACTACGGGGTACCACAAAAATTGACAGACATAATTAAGGCTTCTTACGAAGGACTATCCTGCAGAATTGTCCACGGCCAACAAACAACGGCGGCTTTTGAGGTACAGACCGGTGTCAGACAGGGGTGTCTGCTCTCGCCTTTCCTATTCCTGCTGACCATTGATTGGATAATGAAAATGTCTACAGAGCAGAAGAGAAATGGTATTCAGTGGACACTATGGAAACAACTTGATGACCTGGATTTTGCGGATGATCTGGCCCTAGTATCACACACACAGCAACAGATGCAAGAGAAAACCAATTATGTAGCACAGTACTCTGCTTGCATCGGCCTGAACATCCACAGAGGAAAAAGCAAAGTCCTTAAAATAAATACATCAAGCAACACACCTATAGCACTGGAAGGAACAAACCTTGAGGAGGTGGATAGCTTTACATACCTCGGCAGCATCATTGACATACAAGGAGGGACAGACGCCGACATAAGAGTGAGAGTTGGTAAGGCAAGAGCGGCATTTAACCAGCTAAAAAAGGTCTGGAGCTGCAGCAATTTGACCCTCCAGACCAAGGTCAAGGTATTCAACACCACAGTGAAACCTGTCTTGCTATATGGGGCAGAAACATGGCGAACAACAGCAGCTGGTTCAAAAAAGCTACAGACCTTTATCAACTCATGTCTCCGAACGATTTTACGAATCCGCTGGCCCACCGTCATCACCAACGAGGATCTCTGGCGGCGCACACAACAAGAACCAGTGGAAGAGTTAATCTGCCAGCGCAGATGGAGATGGATTGGCCACACCCTCAGAAAGCCCGCATCAAGTATCACGAGACAAGCCCTGACTTGGAACCCCCAGGGTAAGAGAAAAAGAGGTCGACCCAAAACAACTTGGAGAAGGGAACTGGAGGCAGACATCAAAAAGAGTGGGCACAACTGGGGACAGTTGGAGAGACTTGCCCAAGACCGGGATGCCTGGAGAGCCTTTGTTTGTGGCCTATGCCCCAGACGGGACGACAGGCGATGATGATGATGATGAGTGTTTTCTATAAATGCAGATATATATCGATATAGTATTTCATGTAGCTACTTATCAGAACAAGAAACAATCTAACATTGAATCAGGCCAGATCTGACTTTAATTAATTAAATCTGTGTATTGGTAACTAGTATTGTAGTTCAGTTTCTGTGTGTGTTTTTTCATGACAATACCACCATCAAGACTCTATTGAAACATAGCTATAAATATAGGTCACATACTCCACAATATTCTCAATTCACAAACCAATTTCATTCTGATCAATCACAATAAATTTTAACGTTTAAATGAAACATGGGACTGAGGTCCGAACCCTAAAACTTTCACTGTCTACTCCACAGCCCTATTATGACGGTGGCTACGCACTGCGTTACCTATGTCCTCACCTGACGAGAGGTCTAGGATTGGAACTTTGGTCGACCACGCAGTTTGGGTACATACAAGGCCCAGTAGACATAAGCCCGTTCAGAGAGATCCAGGTCCATAATGCGTTGGCAGACAGCAGAGCTAGGATCGCATGATTAAATGCTATAATGCCCAGAGAGATCAGAGTCCAGAATGAGACTAATGAGACAGCAGTGATGTCAGAAAAACAACACTACATTCCAAGACAGCAGCAAGGGGAACAACCAATCAAATGTTTTAAACACGATATCTGGGAACGCTCTTCCACAATTAAAAGACACAATTGTTCAAACCATTATGCTTGTCTAGTTTATTGCTTGCTCCCGTTGTTCAGTGAATCCTCTCTGCTTGCTGATAACAAACAAGTCGATTTGTAGAACAAGAAGCTAGGGAAGATGTTCACAGTATAGTATGATGTCAGTTAATGTGACTTGTCGTAGCAGCATATGTCATGTCATAGCAGAATGTGTCGTGTCGTAGCAGAATGTGTCGTGTCGTAGCAGAATGTGACACGAAGGCCTTCGATCTCTTGCGCTCAGATAAAGCATGAAGTCGCACATGGTACAATTCAGCAAACTCTAATATGGCAGGGATTCCGAGATTAAATCAAATAATTTCATAAAGCTAAATTTTTGTCCAGATGTACGTCATCACGACATCCAGAAAATGTCAGAAATGTGTTGAAACAAAGGTTGAAGAATCTCTAGGCAAGAATTGCGTATTAAAAATAGCACGGCGCTGTAGACATCATTAACTTTGAAATGGAGCCTCGGCAGAGCAAAGCAATCATTGGATATAATCCAACGCCTTTGCAACAATATTTTTTACATGAATCAAAAACTTGTCTCTCTACATGTTTTTCAAGCGTTGATAAGGTTTTCAAAAAAAAAAAAAAAATAGCAGGGTTTTCTGCATCATTGATGCCTCCACCCCTTGGGATCGGCAAACAATGCTAGAAGATGAAGGAAGACTTAACCCATTTCTGAAGCCAAAAATCACCACTATCAAAAACTTGTCTCTCTACATGTTTTTCAAGCGTTGATAAGGTTTTCAAAAAAAAAAAAAAATAGCAGGGTTTTCTGCATCATTGATGCCTCCACCCCTTGGGATCGGCAAACAATGCTAGAAGATGAAGGAAGACTTAACCCATTTCTGAAGCCAAAAATCACCACACAAAAAATAACTGAATATCCGATTAGCCTTTAAGTGAAAAAATACAAATAAAATGAAATGTGATAATGTTTTTATATTTAACTAGTTAAAACTTTCAACGTTATGCATGGACATCAAACTATTGATAAACATCAAACTATTGATAGACATCAAACTATTGATAGACATCAAACTATTGATAGGCATCAAACTATTGATAGGTAATTTTAAAAAAAAGAAAACTACATTATAACTGAATTATTTTCAAACTAGCCGTAGATCGTCAAACAAAGGTCACCATAATTCGTGAACTTCTCATCTACTTAAGTTACTTAACAAAACCTGCATTTAAGTAATACACTTTATAAGTTGACCAATTAGTGCTATCCCCCTCCCCCGGTACGCCACATACCCTGAACTGTAAATGACCAATTATCTCTAACCAGAGAAATAAGCATTTGGCGCCATAAGGCTGCGTTCTCTTTCCTGTACTGTATACAATATATACCAATGATATTCAAAGCTCAAGCGACACCGTTCCAATCTTAAAATTTGCTAATGATACCACCATCGTTGGCCTAATATCTGAAGGAGAAGGCTTATACCGCAACTTAGTTACAAACTTTATCAATTTTTTTGGTGCGATGAAAATTTTCTCCACCTGAATGTCTCAAAAGCAAATGATATGGTTGTTGATATCAGGAGGGTGAAACACTAGATTACAGATCTTAACATAAAAAATCAAAGTGTAGAGAAAGTAGAGTCATATAAATACTTAGGTGTCACCATTATTAATAAACTAACATGGCATGAGCACGGCAAAATGCTGTATAAGGAATTCAAGCAAAGACTGTTCTACCTCAAAAAACTGTACCATTTCGGGGTAAAAAAACAAGTCATTAACTTATTCTACAATTGGAAAATTGGAAACCTATATACTTAATGTCAGTATGACCTGCTGGTGTGGGAATTCATCGTCCGATATAAACACCGCATAAACCGACTAATGAAGAAAGCTAGGAACATAACACAAACTAAACACACTTCACTTGAATAACTATTTGAAGAAACATGTTATTGCAAAACTAAACACATTTTGGATGATATATCACACCCTCTTCATCACAGATACTTAGGATCGGCCTGTTCGGGACGAATTTTTTCCGTTAGGGTGAGGACTGAAAGATATAAAAATTCTTTTGTTCCCCACTCTGAACGAATGGGAGTCGCTTAGTCGATTGATTTGTCACGTGATGAGAGTAAAAACAAGTAAGACTTCCTGTAGGCTGTATACAACACACTAGTGCTTGACAACAGTAGCCCATTACACACTACAACTAGTAATTCAAGATGCCTAGGCAATGTTCGACTTTTGGCTGTTCAAACAGTCAAGTTAAGGACAGTGGTATAAGTCTGCATAAGTTTCCGCTTAAGGATAAATAAAATTTAAGACAATGGCTTGACAAAGTGGACCTTCTTTAATTATTCACATGAAATCTTGTTCCAACCGGTTATTAAAATATTCCTTCGCGGCACAAAGATTGAATAAACACGCACATGACGTCATGGGTATGCCGACATTTCGTCCAATGAAAATTAACAATAAAATAAACAAAGGGGAATGACTCTTGCACCAATATTGAATAAACACGCAAATAACGTTATGGGCACGCACGGAGCTCAACAACAGCCTGCCGATGATAGTATTGATAGTTCCCATCGATTATCGCTCACAAATTTTTCTTGAAATAACTTTCTTCCTTTAATCATAACTGACGTATATTTATTGTCACATTTATGTATTTCATTTAAAAACGCGTGTATTCCAGAATATTTTGAAAGGTAAAATTTTCAAATAACATGACATTGGGGAAGCACTGATGAAGTATCTTTTGTTGTGTGTAGCAGCCTAGTGATGGCTTACTTGCATCACGTGACCAAACAAGGAAGTGACTAAGCGACTCCCATTTAACAGCGTGCTCCCCTGAAAGTTACATATCTGAATGAGAACTAATAAGTCCCTGACGTTACTAAGATAACTCACTGAATTGCTTTTTTTTTTTTAATTTTTCAAGTGAAATAATTAATTATAAATGTCTTGTGTTATAATTTATTATTTATGTGCTAAAATGTACAATGCAATCATAAAACACTCCCATTTGTTTGGATCAATAAAAGAATCTTATCTTATAAGTTACATTCTAATTTCAAAATTACCGAAGATTTATTACACTATATCCATAAAACAAAAGAAAATATTACGCACCAAACGAACAAGCGGTATTTTTAAGAATTTCATTTAGCGCAGTTATGGGAAATATTATTTCGTGAAATCTCCTCGGGGCTTTGGTCGCCATGTCTGTAGTGGCATGCTAACTAAAGAGGCGCTGCCACCGACCCCTTATTGCTACTCGGGGAATATGGCCACCACTGCGTGATCTTGCATGGGCAGAAAAAGGGCATGCATAGTATCTGCCAAAATTGTAGCAACTACAGTGCGAACTTGTAGCCATTGCAGAGGTGTAGCGAGAGTGTTTGGCGCCCGGGGACACGATTCACGCCGAGGGACAAGATTCCTTTTAAAGAACCCCCTTTTCTTGGTTCAACTGTAAAATCCATTATTTTAGTCAATAAAATAATATCACAGCACATTTTGGTGCCCCTAGCTACCTGGCACCCGGGGACATCTGTTCCCCCCGCCCCCACCTTCGCTACGCATCTGAGCCATTGCATGCTGTGGTCATATCTGCAGTTGAAATAATGGTAGAAACAGGGAAGTGATTACGAATACTATGCTGCCGCTGATGGATATGAGGCATGAGGCGGGTAGTGGCAACCTTAAACTAATGATACTACAAACACAGCCACTGAGGTGGTTGTTTCTAGGCAACTGTTTCGTCCAAGCTACTTCATGAACTATTTACGAGGTAGGAACCAACTGTACAAAACCCTACTAGTGGGCGCCCCATGATGGGCAGGGGGAGATATTATGACATAAAGGCACCATCCTGAACTCTGGGAAAGTCTATTGCTGGTGTTATGAGAACAACATAAGAGACCGACCGGATATCTTTGGGCTGAGATGGCCCCCATAATGCTGATCAATCGAGTGAAGTTCCGGTGGGGGTCGGTCGTAGCAGGAGGAGATCTCTAACGTGGCGCTTCGTGGCCCGATAGCTAGGGGACTTTTCGGACTGGAAAAGGTTGGGGGGGGGATACTGTGGGGAGAGCGTTAAAAGTTTTGGCTCGACTGTTTATCGATGGCATTTCCTTGTGTAAATATTGACTGAAGTAGCGCCATCTGGTAGCGTTAATGACATTGGTACAAGAGAATTGTCTATTTTGATGGATGATTTATTCATGGTAGTTTAAAAAAAATTAAAAAAAGGGGGTGGGGTGACTCACACAAAACCGTTTATAAAACCCCTGCCTTAAATAATATTCAATTTTTTTACTAGAATATTGGAATGACCTGGCAATTGATGTTTCTTTCTATGATGGTAGAAGGATGTTTTTCCCTCAAGCGATCCGCATCATTCACCTTTCTAAGAGTTGCATTGAAACAAGGCCAGACAAATACTCCAAGAGTTTTCCTAATGCAGTATTAAGCCGAGCTCTCTACGAATCCAAGTTTGATGATGTACCAAAGATTCTTCTGTTAACTCCCCCCGATTTCTCTTTCACGTGCCTCGTTCGACTAGC
The DNA here is from genome assembly GCA_964033795.1 of Lymnaea stagnalis. Classification (NCBI taxonomy): domain Eukaryota; kingdom Metazoa; phylum Mollusca; class Gastropoda; family Lymnaeidae; genus Lymnaea; species Lymnaea stagnalis. The sequence continues at coordinate 794,290 of CAXITT010000015.1, read as the reverse complement.
TGAGCAAGGCTTAAGACGATTGAGACGTACACATGGTAACAGCGGGATGTCCTTGACTTCTTCGGGCATCGTCAATTCACAGAGCTAATTGACCTCTTATTTTTAGGAATGCGGTATCGGAAGAAAAAAGTGTTTGAGAATCAGACTCTGTGGTAATTTATACCAAAAGCTTCGCATGACGTCATTGCGATAAAATACTTTGATGCCAAGGAGATAAAAAAAATAAACAACTTCTTTAATTACAAAAACTGCGATGTCAAATCAAGTAATTTTTTGGCTACAATCCAAGCCCAAAAGTTCATTTCCCGACTAAAGACTTTTTGTAAATGACATAAATAAGACGCAAAGGTTCTCAAAAGTGAGGCATCTGTTCTTGAGGCATTACCAATCGGTCCGCAAAAGAAAAAAACAATTTAGAAGATTATAAAAAAAGAAAGAAAAACATTTTTGCTCTCCTGCCTCTTCTGCCATTAAGGATATATATTCCCTCATCTCCGCTCCATTGTAAAGTTTGAGAAGCACTGCCCAAGGCACTTAAAATAGACTTTATGTCAATAAACTGTCTCTGGTTAGCCTTATCAAAACACATTTCCTCAAGACAGGAGGTAGAAGACAAAACGGGTTCAGATGTGATTTAGAGCTCCTTGGGTGCATCAAGTTTCCGCTCCAAGTCTGGCGCATAACACAAGCATTATATCTCGATAAAAGGCCGAGGCAGATCCTTAAAAAGAGAAAACAGAAAAAAGACACGGTTAAGGATATCAAAGGTTCTAAAAGTATATTACATCGGATACTTTCCTAGCATATCGAAAACAGGTCATTGTATTTTAATGTCTCAGCTGACTTATCCTTCCATGCCGCATATTCGTCAACACCTCTAAATAGTATGAAAATAGCAACAACAGAATAAATAAATAGCAAAATAAAATAATAAAATAAATAATAATAATGAAACATTTTTTTGTACGTCTCAAAATTGTTTCTTTCTTTCTTTTTATTTTTTTACACCAAACATTGAACGTTTAATTTTATTTGACTATTTCAATAACTATGATTCTCTAGGTATGAAAGAGAGTAAGGTATGATGTGAGTTCACTAGTAAGCAAAAATAAAATTCCTGATAGCCACGTTCAAGGATGTTTTTACAAATACTGCGAGAGCATTTGGTTACTGAAGGCATGTTTTGTCATGTAGCTTTAGCATTGTTTGGCCGGCTATAATTAGTATTCTGATAAAGTTGGTCTTTCAAATCTGCCGTTACACACATGAAAAAAGTATACATAAATAAATTCACAAATATTTTTTGTTATAAAATATGGATTTGAATTTTTTTTTTAACTACCTTTATATGGGAGATTAAAAACAATCGGAGAAAGCAATACTTTAGCTGTTACTTGCCATTTCCTCTTTCCACTTCTCTAGGACGTGTTTTAATTATACTCCAAGTGATCTCATTTATATCACCCTACCAGTACGTGAATGTTTGGAATCGTCTTCACTCTAAGGCATGAATACGTTCTTGAAAGTTTTCTAGGAAATATTTATAACAGAAAAATGTATCTCTACTTCAAATCAAACAATGTCGAGCCAAAAATTCGAATTAAACGACAGAGCATTAATTTTTGTAAATAAAATTCTTGAAAATGGCACAATTTTCAAGTTTACTGTCCATTGCGATATCAAGCGTGAGCGATGACCTCCAACATACTAGGTAGACTTGACTCATTGATGACCAAACCGAATGTCGTTAACTTGAATCTAGTTCCGGTATTTTCTCAAAGATTTTCCTATGTCAGTTTCTTGATTGGCAATTTCTCTATTATGAATGCTTTTAAATCACCGAAACTGTCTCTTTTATAACTAAACGCAATACATAACAAGTTTACGTCTAAATTTTATCACTGCCTAAAAATATTATCAATGTAATTTGCTCGCTATTAAGTTCAAGTTTCAGTAAAAATTTCTTGCCTTCCTCGTATATTAAGACGTATCAGTTTTATGTTATAAATAGAATATTTTAAAATTGATGCAATTTTTTGTTACTAAATTTTTTTTTGTTAGTACCATTTGGATATAATTAAGACTGTATCTAAAGGCGTCATAAATGATATAGAATGTTTTACGGAACTTATAAGCTCGGAGTCCATTTTAGGCCACCCGAATCCTAAGATTCTGGCTAGAGGGCATAGCGACATGAAGTGACCAAGACGACAGCGGTTTGAGTAAGAATCATTCAGGCGTGGTTGGTTCCAGAGTAATCATGGCAGGATGCTCATATCGGACTATGGCCCTAGGGCATTTGTTGAGCTTCTTTTTGTGATGACCCGGTGAACAACTGTCAGAGCGTTCAAATCGGCTATTGTATTGAGGTCAGCTCCCCCCCATCCCCCACCATCCCCACCTACCCCATCCCCTTGCGCCCCTGAGACTGTCTCATATTTAATTTGATAGTAGGAAGAAAACAGATTGTCTCTCTATTTTGGGAAATAATTTTTTGGTCCCTGAAACCTTTTTTTGACACAATCAAATCTGACGTAGTGTGGCCATTTCCTAGAGCGTGACAGTTTAATGTCCATAAAAAATTTTTTATCGAATGATTTCAAAAAATCTTCTCTTATCATATACATATATATATATATATATATATATATATATATATATACCAGGGCTTAACATTGTGCAGTTTCTTTACACTGGAAAATACCCAGTATGTCCAAGTGTTAACATCTAATTTTCTATACACAATAGTCCTACAGATAGACCTACAGACAGGCCTAGATCATAACTGCCAGCAATAGTCCCAATAGACAGCCCTACACCGGACCTGCCGGCCTTTAAACAATAGTCCTACAGATAGTCCTACACCCTATCTGTTGAACTTGAAACAGTAGTCCCACAGAAAGTCCAGCATTCAAACGATAGTCCAAAAGACATTTCTACACCCTACCGGTCGGTCTTTAAGCAATAATCCTGTAGACAATCCTACATCCTGCATGCCGGCATTTAAACGATAGTCCTACAGACAGTCCTACACCCTACTTATAGGCTTTAAACGATAGTCCTACAGATAGTTCTACATCCTACCTATCACCCTTTAGACAATAGCCCTGCCGACAGTTCTGAAAACAATCCTACACCATACCCACAGCTCTGTATTGAGTATTATTTCGCCCAACTAGTGGCATAGATAGGGGTGTGGGGGTGTGGACCTCACCGAGTGACACCATCTCATTGGTGTCACACCAAATTGAAGAAGTGCATATTTACAGAGCAGATGATGCTCGGTCAAAGCGAATTTCATAAAAGGATAATCGATCGAACGTACATTTTCAATTCATGTAGCCAATCCAATTGAGTGCTTTATTAAAAGTTCATGTTTGATACGTCGCAAACAAGGTGACCCTATAATAACACCAGAAAAAACACCGTTTTGACCATGATTTAACGCCAGTCCAGTCGTGAGTAAATGTGTTTTGATAAGTCTATCTAAATTTTGTGGTCTGGAGTGCAATCCCTACCAAAGCCAACATTCCAAGCTCCCCGGGTGTATGGGACTCGTTAGCCTTGGACGACAAAACATCCAAGAGAAAGCGAACTCTGAATTTAAACCAGAAGCCAGAATTATCAACAAATTGATCGCGGGCCCCTTAAATACACGAAGAAGAAGAAATAAAGCTCTCCATTGATACCAACTATGATGCGATTCTAAGGACATGAACAATGAAATTTAAAAAAAAATATTTCACTGTGGACTTATTTTATAAAGGAGAAATCCGTCGTGATAGTCGGGTCAGGGGGTGACAACATGAGTTAACAACACCGGATGACACCAAACCAAGCAACGCCACTACGCCCAACACTTAAGAAAAAAAGAGCAGGCTTTTTACTTGACATCAACCAACCGTCACGCATGACACTTACTGCTTGACAGCTTTTTAAAAATTATCACTCATTAGCATTATTACTTAATACAAATAATGTTGAGTGGGGGAGGGCCGTTTGTGAAAAGGAAGCAGCCACACCACATGCAAAATAATATATTGTGGAGAGTTCGGACCACGACGGCGCCGGCGGCGCCGGGTATTGTGGAGAGTTCGGATCACGACGGCGCCGGGGGCGTCTGACCAGGGATTACCGGCCGTCTGACCAGGTACAGCCGGTGCCATCTGACCAGGAATCACGATCGACGGATCAAGCGCCGGGGGCGGTACCGGCCATCTGACCAGGGCGATTGAGGAAAAGGGGTGGCGCGAGTACAGACCTGTGAAGGGAACTCTATGAACCAGGGACTTATAAATAGGGACCTCTGGACTGGACGAGACAGAACGCGGACGGACCGAGAAGCAGATAGCAGGGAGAACTCGGACGGTGTAAGAAGAGGGAGTCAGAGTTGTGAGATGAGAGAAAGTATAAGCGAAGTGTCAACCTAATAAAGAAAAAGATTATAATCATCAGATGTTATCGCCTGAGTTGTTTCCTTAGTGAATGCCAGATATAGATGAAGGTTAGCAGAGAGTAAGCAAGGTTGCCTTACAATATATATATTATTTCCCTGTGAATGAACTTTGCTTGACCCCAAATTAGATTCCTAGCACACGCTACGTGCATAGATGGGTTAGGTTTAGTCCTTTGATCTGTCGTGTTTACTGCCGGCTACCAATTAAACATGGTTAGTTTGTCTCCTAGTATCTTGGGGAACTTTCTTGATTTGACGAGAAACGTAAACAATGTCAAAGGCGTTTCTGGACGCGTCGCTATATCAATAAATGGTTTCGGAGATTCAGACTGATTGATATATATGTTTAACTTCACGAGACCTGTAATATTCTTTGTTTACTCATATGTGTTTATTCACATTCATCATTGATCATTATTAATTGGCAGATTGTACTCATTGTGAAACCGGTACACGATTTTCCCATACTCTGTAAGTTGATGATTTATAATTATATTTCTTTTATTTTGTTATTGTATTATTACTAAATTAAATCTTATTAATTGTAATTGGTACTGTTTTGGGTGTCGTATTTTTGTTATTTTATTTTTATAAGGTATCGTCCTTTTTTAGGCACTGTTTGAATGAGCCATAAATTTAAATAGGAGATTAATTTCTCACAATAGAACCCAGTGCGTAACAATAGACAATATTTGAGATTGTGGTGGATAGCAGATGGGGAAGAGAGCATGCGAACTGTGGACACAATCAATACCAGTAAGGTACGAAAACACTTGAACAACGAGTTAATGCTTTGAATTATACATGTTTTAAACAAAGTAACTATGAAACTCCTTCAAGTTCAAGCTCTGAAATATTGTAATCTGAAGAGAACAACACGATTATCCGATTAAATTACTGTATTTTTAAAGGAACGGAATACGTTACCAAGTCGGGGGTAGATACCAAGTCGTAGCACGATACATAGTTATTGGTCGATACCTAGTTGTAGGTCGAATATGACTTACATTTTATTTGACATAGTAAGTATATAAGGAAATCTCAACTGGTTGAACAAAGTTTATGTATATATATAAATGTGTAAAAAAAGGGGGGGGGGGGTAATTTCATGCATATTTTTACTTTAAAAAATTATTTATTTATAAAATTTAACAACAATTAATAGCAGCGGACACACGACATTATTGGTCCAGGCAGCGTTTCGTCGGGAGACGAGTTTTTCCCCCATGGACCTCCGAAAAAAAGGGGAGGGGGGGTTGATACTAAACGCCGTCTGTGTCACCGTGCTAACTCAGTTCTAAAAAGGAAATTTTGTTTTAAACTAATGGCTAAACGAGACAGAGAGGTAGAAATATTGCCTGGAACTAATGGCTACACGAGACAGAGAGGTAGAAATATTGCCTGGAACTAATGGCTACACGAGACAGAGAGGTAGACATATTGCTTGGAACTAATGGGTAAACGAGACAGAGAGGTAGAAATATTGATGGAACTAATGGCTAAACGAGAAAGAGAGGTAGATATATTGCCTGGAACTATTGGCTAAACGAGACATAAAGGTAGACATATTTCCTGGAACTAAAGGCTAAACGAGACAGAGAATAGACATATTGCCTGAAACTAATGGCTAAAGGAGACAGAAAGGTAGACACATTGCCTGGAATTAATTGCTAAACGAGACAGAGAGTAGAAATAATGCCTGGAATTAATTGTTAAACAAGACTGAGAGGTTGAAATATTGCATGGAAATAATGGCTAAACGAGACAGAGTGGGAGGAATATTGCCTGATACTAATTGCTAAACGAGACAGAGAGGTAGAAATATTCCCAGGAACTAATGGCTAAAACAGACAGAGAGGTAGAAATGCTGCAAGGACTTAATGGCTAAACGAGACAGATTGGTCGATATATTGCTTTGAGCTAATGGCTAAACGAATCAGAGAGATGAAAAGATTGATAGTGAATAATTACTAAACGAGACAAAACGTGGAAATATTACTTGGAGCTAAAGTCCTAAACGAGTTAGAGATGGGGAAATTTTGCTTGGAACAAATGGCTAAATCAGACAGAGAGGCGAAATTGGCTTGGAAATAATGGCTAAACGAGACAGAAATGGGGAAAATATAACTTTTAACTAATGTCTAAAGGAAACAAAGAGTGGGAAATATAGCTTGTAACTAAAGGCTAAGCGATAGAGAGGGGTACATTTGCTTGTAATTAATGGCTAAACGAGACAGGGAGAGAGCCTTTATACATGGAACAAATAGCTAAACGAGACAGGGAGAGGGCCTTTATGCATGGAACAAATAGCTAAACGAGACAGGGAGAGGGCCTTTATGCATGGAACAAATAGCTAAACGAGACAGGGAGAGGGCCTTTATGCATGGAACAAATAGCTAAACGAGACATAGAGTGAGACAATATTAATTGAAACTAATCGCTAAACCAGTCAGAGAGAGGGACTTTTTGTTTGGAACTAATGGCTACACGAGACAAAGAGGGGATACTTTTGATTTGAACAAATTGCTAAACGAAACAGAGCGGTTGAAATATTGTCCGGAACTAATGGCGAAACGAGACAGAAAGATTTAAATATTGCCTGGACGTAACGGCTAAACGAAACAGAGATGTAGACATATTGCCTTGAACAAATGGCCAAACAAGAGAGTAGGGGAGAGCTATTGCTTGGAGTTAATGACTAAACGAGACAGAGAGGTGGACATTTTGTTTGTATTTAATTACTAAAACAGACAGAACGTGAGAAAATATTACTTGGAATTAGTAGCTAAACTAGACTGTCATAGATGAGATGGTGCTGTGAGGTAGAGCTAGTAGCTAAACTAGACTGTCATAGATGAGATGGTGCTGTGAGGTAGAGCTAGTAGCTAAACTAGACTGCCATAGATGAGATGGTGGTGTGAGGTAGAGCTAGTAGCTAAACTAGACTGTCATAGATGAGATGGTGCTGTGAGGTAGAGCTAGTAGCTAAACTAGACTGCCATAGATGAGATGGTGCTGTGAGGTAGAGCTAGTAGCTAAACTAGACTGTCATAGATGAGATGGTGCTGTGAGGTAGAGCTAGTAGCTAAACTAGACTGTCATAGATGAGATGGTGGTGTGAGGTAGAGCTAGTAGCTAAACTAGACTGTCATAGATGAGATGGTGCTGTGAGGTAGAGCTAGTAGCTAAACTAGACTGCCATAGATGAGATGGTGCTGTGAGGTAGAGCTAGTAGCTAAACTAGACTGTCATAGATGAGATGGTGCTGTGAGGTAGAGCTAGTAGCTAAACTAGACTGTCATAGATGAGATGGTGCTGTGAGGTAGAGCCGTACTAATTGTCGTGTATCAAGTGGTATTGGGGTTGGTTAATACGGGGCCGCTCCTGTCTGTGAAAGTTTAGTAATCCAGACGTTGAGTAATACAATGAAGATAACACAAAGCCCAAGAAATTACTAAGAAATTCCTCAGTAACAGTTTTACATAAAAGAGTGTATTGACTGATCTAACGTAGTCTAGTAATTTTTTTTCTTCTAACTGTTAACATCCATTTATCTTCAACGCTTAAACCCCAAAATACTTTCCCCACTTCCTCTGGAAATTGCACCCCAGCTCATTCATCATTAAAAAACATGGTGCCACATATGGGGAAGTTAAAAACAAAACACATTATAAAGTACATGAAGAAGCAATGAAGCGCCGTTGTTAAAACCCAACCCAATCATTTGTGACATATGTTGCCACTTCAAGAATTTTTTCTAAAACTGAAAAATTTCAGAACTACCCAAGCAAAAAAAAAAATGAAAAAATATTCCATTACTAATACAACTGTTACGCACTGCTATCCGTAGGGAGCAATTAATCTCCTATTTACATGTGTGGCTCGTTCCAAAACAGTGCATAAAAGGCGATACCAAATGATAAACACAATAACAGAGAATACAACACCCAAAACAGTGCTAACCACAATTAATAAGTTTTATTAAGTTACTAAGAAATTACAAAATAAAAGAAATATAATTAAAATCATTAACTTACAGAGTTGTGCTCCTTGTACCGGTACAAAAGTGGATGCAAATTACAATGAAGAGGAATTCGCACATAAAAGTAAACACAAGTCTATCAAGAATAACACACCCTAAAAATAAATGCTAGCCCGCCGTCCCGATAAGTAAAAATATTATCCTCTGAAAAAAATGCTTTCTTTGCATTTTATAGTCTGTTCCACTGATGAATCTGGAACCGCCAAAACACTGTCCTCCCTTCCAGCCCACTCCAGAATAATTTTCTACTATATTCATTTTATGAAACAGGCCATGGATTTGTGAATTATAATCGAGGTCAACTAATAATAGCGCAGTGCAGACAAATTGGGTCAGATAGAGTTCACAGCATGGAGAAATATGAAACACGTCGTCTACATAACGCTACGATTCCCTTCTAACTGCGCCGCCTAGTCTCGTATCGTCTACTCTAAACTTCGTCCATAATATCACCAGCTTTAGACATGGTATTGTTATAGAGAGCTTGTTTACATAATATTTCTCGTGCGTGCCCTCTGATTGACCCCGCATGAGACGCTGTGTTCACAAAGGGGTGTGGCTTAAGTCTTTGAAGTATCTTGTTTACAATCGGCTTCCAATTACGCATTTGGTAGAATGTCATCGGGTAATTTCTGGAATATACTCCTTAACCCGAGATATGTAAACAACACGTCATAAGCCCTTCTGGAAGCGTCTTACTCTACATGTATATTAAGGATTGACAGATACGAAGAGAGAGGGAGATTTCAGATAGATTTTCTTAACATTACGAGGCGTGTTTTATTCTTTGTGTATTTGTGTGCTCATATGTGTTTATTTTGCATTATTTATTGGCACATTATTCTAACTGTGTTAACTGTGTACGGGTACAAGATCTACCATACTGTAAGTTGAAGATTTGTAATTATATTTTTCTTTTCTTTTGTAATTATCTTAAGACATAATAAATCTTAATAAATTCTAAGTAGAAACTGTTTTGGGTCGTATCTTTAATATTGTTGATTCTATGGTATCGTCCTTTGTTAAGCACTGCTTACAACGAGCCAATTAAAATTAAAATAGGAGATTAATTTCTCCCAATACAAGTCAGTGCGTAACAAATTGGGGGCCCGTCCGGGATAACGGAATCCATATTTTATTCTCATTAGACCCCAATTTTAACAAATTGTGGGCTTTTCCGAGGATAGCTTTAATCCATAATTTTTATTACACCAATAAATAAATTGAGTGTTTTTCTGTGGATTTTGAACCACAGTTTACTTTAATATACTCAAGGTAAATTTGATTACATGATACCATTTTACGATACCAACAACAGAGCTGGTTACAATTTTTTAAAATTCATTTAGATTAGTGTGTGCACTAAGCTTACATTTTTATAAAAATCAGTGTTGTATTTTGCCTGTGTAAAAATGGATTTTGATGTTGAAAACCCATCAGTTGAGGCATAAGACAAATGTTCTAGGAAGGAGCTATTTTCCATCGCTAAAGATTTAGGAATAAGTGTAACTCATTCGGCAGTTAAAAAGACCATACGAGACATGATCATCGTTCACTTAGTGGATGAAGACATGTTATCTGAAGATGAACTGGCCTCAGTCACACAACCGACTGATCCTAGTATGGAGCTCCAACTGAAGCTCAAACAGCTGGAGCTAGATAAAGAACGAGTGCTCAAACAAATGGAGTTAGAAGCTCAAAGAGAGAAAGAAGAAAAAGATAGAGGGCTAAAAATAAAATTAAAACAAATGGAAATAACGGCCAATTTAGGAGCAATGGAAAATAGACTCACGCCTCCAGCCGGTCAAGGTTGCGATGCAATTAAATTTGCAAAAGTAATCCCTAAATTTTCAGAAAAAGTGGTTGACCAATATTTTGCGCAGTTCGAGATAACTGCACAAAATTTTAAAATTCCTGAAACTATGTGGTCCACCTTACCTCAACCAGCCTTGACCGGAAGGGCATCCGAAGTCTTTGTGTCCCTGAATGCGGAACAGCGCGGGGACTATAACCTAGTAAAATCATTAATACTTAAGGCTTATGAATGTGTCCCCGAAGCCTACCGTAAAAAGTTTAGGGAACTGTGGAAACGTGATGGCCAGACCATGTTGAGTTCCTCCGGGAAAAGGAACGGCTCCTGGACAAGTGGCTGCACGCAACCAACACCGAGACAGACTTCAAGAAATTCAAGAACCTCATTCTGATGGAGGAGTTCAAGAACTGTGTTCGTACTGAGGTGCGGATACATATTGCAGACCGTGGCGAAGGTGACGCACATACGGCAGCAGTGTTAGCCGACGACTTCACCATCTCACATCAACTTTCCAAGAATCCATCTGACACCAAAAATGACAGGCACAATAAGACAGCTGTATCGACTTACAGTAAACCTCCACAAAAACCATTCAAGCCCGGTACGAAAGAAACAAAGGCAAAGGACACATGTGCCTACTGTAAAAAGGAAGGACATACGAGGGATGATTGCTGGAAACTCAAGAAGAAAACTGAGAAGACCACACATCCTGGTACAAAACACAAAGTCTCCGCTTGTACGTCTCGTCATACATCCTAAAACACATTTTCAAAATTCAAGAGTTTTTGCTCTCCAGATGTCCATACAAACTTCAAAGAGGTTTGTCACGACTCATCAAAGACTTCCATTATGAACAATAAGGCTAGTTTTACTGACTCCAGCCAAGTTCCTGCTTTGACTGCGAGTTTTATGAGCTTGTCGCCAAGATCCTTTTGCTCCAAGAAGAGGTCTACCTCCAGAGGGCGTTTTACTGAGGACTTGTGTGCAAGTTTTGACGACTCTACCCAGAGTTTTACTTCCTCTACCCTAGACGAATGTTCTCAAGACTCCAACAAAATTTTACCTACCAAGGTCCAAAATTCTACATCAGAAACTACTGATGTCATACAAGACTTCATGCCTTTCATATCGGAAGGATTCGTATCACTGCCAGATGATTTTTCCGGTCTACGACCAATCAAAATTTTACGAGATACAGGTGCTTCACAGTCCTTCCTACTTGAGGGTATACTTCCCCTATCTGAATCTACTGCTACTGGGAGCAACATCCTGTTACGAGGTGTAGAGCTGGGATGCATAGATGTACCTTTACATCTCATCAATCTAAAATCTGACTGAGTCTCCGGACCTGTGGTTGTGGGTGTCCAACCAACATTACCATTGGACGGCATCTCGTTGCTGCTAGGCAATGACTTAGCTGGTGGGAAGGTAATAGCCGAACCCATCGTTACTCATGAAACTTGTTTAAATGAAAATCAGGAAGAAGATCAAGAATTGTATCCAGCATGTGCTGTGACAAGGGCCATGAGTTCCAAGATCTCCACAAAAGAGATTTCACAAAAAGTCAATAAAATTCTTCCTGAAATTGACCTAGGAAAAACATTTTTTGCAAGTCTAAATGAAGAGGCTAGTAATTACAAGACTCCAACTCGAATGCAACTTATAGAAGAACAGAAGAGTGATCCAGAAATAGTTAACTTCGAGAGAACGCTGTGACCCAAGAAGAAGCTGAACAATTCCCTGTATGTTATTACCTTCAAGATGACATACTTTTGAGGAAATGGCGACCTCCAGACGCAAATGATGATGAAGAATGGAGGATAGTTCATCAAATAGTAGTTCCTACCCCATTCCGGAACGAAGTCCTGAACTTTGCCCATGACTCACAACTTTCAGGCCATTTGGAAGTAAAGAAGACATATCACAAAATCACGTCACACTCCTTTTGGCCCAAAATCAAGAAAGATGTGGTTGACTTCTGCAGATCATGTCATACTTGTCAGGTTGTAGGGAAACCAAATCAGAAGATACCAGCAGCTCCTCTTCAACCCATTCCAGCATTCGAAGAACCTTTCAGTCGCGTCATTATAGACTGCGTTGGACCTCTGCCAAAGACAAAATCAGGTCACCAATACTTGCTGACAATCATGTGTGCGTCAACAAGATTCCCAGAAGCTATTCCTCTTCGTAATATCAAGACTCCGAACATCGTCAAAGCCTTGACGAAGTTTTTTACATTGTTTGGTCTTCCGAAGTCTGTACAGTCTGACCAAGGAACCAACTTCAAGGCTGGAATATTCAAACAAGTGATGAACCAGTTGGGCATAGAACACTGCTTGTCGAGTGCATATCATCCTGAGTCACAGGGAGCACTTGAGCGATTCCATCAGACGTTGAAGAACATGATGAGAACCTACTGCCTAGAACAAGAGAAAGACTGGGATGAAGGCATCAACATGCTACTGTTCGCCGCAAGAGAAGCAGTTCAAGAATCACTTGGATTCAGCCCCTTCGAACTGGTGTTTGGCCACACGGTTCGCGGTCCCCTTAAACTTTTAAAAGACACGTGGATGTCATCGACACCCACGGAAGGACTTCTTGACTATGTCCAAAAATTTAAAACTAAACTTTTTAATGCCGTTAATTTGGCTAAAACACATTTAAAAGATTCACAATCTAAAATGAAAGTTTGGTATGACAAAAAGTCAAAATTCAGACAGTTTGCTTCAGGGGACAAAGTGCTTGTGCTTTTGCCGATACCAGGGCAAGCACTACAAGCTAGATATTTTGGTCCTTATGTTGTTGAGTCCAAAATCAATGATTTGAATTACATTGTGTTAACACCAGATCGTAGAAGAAAGAAACAGTTATGTCACATTAACATGTTAAAAGAATATTTTGATAGAAAATGTGATGATCATTGTCCATCCTCAGAAACAAATGTTAACACAATCTCAACTGTAACTTCAGTACTTAAAGAAAATGTTACTGAAACCTTTGATAGTGTCCCAGAAAAAGTTGGTAATTATAAACTTAAAAATTCAGAAGTATTGGCCAACTTAGATAAGAAACTAGGACATTTGTCATTGTCAGAGAAGGATGTTGTTAAGTCTGTTATTGCAGATTTTGTTTTACTCTTCCCTGATGTACCTAATAAAACCAACATTGCTGTACATGATGTTGACATTGGCAATGCAGTTCCGGTCAAGCAACACCCCTATAGGGTCAATCCGGAAAAACTTGAAATAATCCGGTCTGAAATAAAATACATGCTTGAAAATGATATAATTGAACCAAGCTCTAGTAACTGGAGTTCACCATGTATTTTAGTCCCAAAGCCTGACAAAAGTTACAGGTTTTGTACTGACTTCAGGAAAGTGAATGCATTCACAAAGACTGATTCCTTTCCGATTCCAAGGATAGACGATCTTATAGATCGAATAGGTGATGCCAAATATGTAACCAAGATAGACTTACTATCAGGTTATTGGCAGGTTCCTCTATCTGACAGAGCAAAAGAAATCTCTGCTTTTTGTACTCCAGATGGTTTATATCAATATAAAGTAATGCCGTTTGGAATGAAAAATGCCCCAGCTACATTCCAACGTCTTGTAAATAACATTATTGCTGACCAGGAAAATTGCAGCGCCTATATTGATGATGTAATTATTTACAGTCAAGATTTTTCATCTCATGTAAACCAATTAAGATCTCTGTTTAAAAAATTTTTGCAGGCAAATGTAACTGTAAATTTAAATAAATGTGAATTTTGTCATGCAACTGTGGAATATTTAGGTCACATAGTGGGTCAAGGTCATGTAAAGCCTGTTCAAGCTAAGATAAATGCTATTGTATCACTTCCACCACCCACTACTAGAAAACAGTTAATGAGATTTTTGGGAATGGCAGGTTATTATAGAAAATTTTGCAAAAATTTCTCAGTTATTGCTTCTCCTTTAAGTAATATGTTAAAGAAAAATGCAAAATTTCATTGGTCAGATGCTTGTCAGGAAGCATTCGAAAACATTAAAAATATACTTGCTAATGCTCCTGTTCTCATTGCACCAGACTTTAACAAACAGTTTAAATTAGCTGTAGATGCCAGTGATGTTGGCATTGGTGCAGTTCTTTTTCAAGAAGATGACCACAATGTAGATCATCCTGTCTCTTATTTCTCAAAGAAATTTAACTCACATCAGAAAAACTATTCCACTGTAGAAAAAGAATGTTTAGGTTTAATTCTTGCTCTCCAACAATTTGATTTTTATGTCAGTTGTTCTTTACATTCAGTACTTGTTTTTACTGATCACAATCCTTTAACATTTTTGAATAAGATGGTCTCCAAAAATCAAAGATTGTTAAGATGGAGCCTATTTTTACAAGAATATAATTTGGACATCAAACATATTAAAGACAAAGATAATGTCATTGCAGATACTTTGTCCAGAAATTAATTTTCACTTATGTTATTGTTTATAAGCTATTAAAAATTTTTTGTCAAATATTTTGAAAGTAAGAAGTGTACTTTCTTCAACTTCTAATGGAAAAAGAATTCCATTTTTTGAAAAATGAATTTTTTTTCTTTTAAGAGGGGAGGTGTTATAGAGAGCTTGTTTACATAATATTTCTCGTGCGTGCCCTCTGATTGACCCCGCATGAGACGCTGTGTTCACAAAGGGGTGTTGCTTAGGTCTTTGAAGTATCTTGTTTACAATCGGCTTCCAATTACGCATTGGGTAGAATGTCATCGGGTAATTTCTGGAATATACTCCTTAACCCGAGATATGTAAACAACACGTCATAAGCCCTTCTGGAAGCGTCTTACTCTACATGTATATAAAGGATTGACAGATACGAAGAGAGAGGGAGATTTCAGATAGATTTTCTTAACATTACGAGGCGTGTTTTATTCTTTGTGTATTTGTGTGCTCATATGTGTTTATTTCGCATTATTTATTTGCACATTATTCTAACTGTGTTAACTGTGTACCGGTACAAGGTCTACCATACTGTAAGTTGAAGATTTGTAATTATATTTTTCTTTTCTTTTGTAATTATCTTAAGACATAATAAATCTTAATTAATTGTAACTAGAAACTGTTTTGGGTCGTATCTTTAATATTGTTGATTCTATGGTATCGTCCTTTGTTATTTATCTTAAGACATAATAAATCTTAATTAATTGTAACTAGAAACTGTTTTGGGTCGTATCTTTAATATTGTTGATTCTATGGTATCGTCCTTTGTTAGGCACTGCTTACAACGAGCCAATTAAAATTAAAATAGGAGATTAATTTCTCTCAATACAAGTCAGTGCGTAACAGTATTCAATACTAAAACAAAATGATGTAAACATAAAAAAGCATACACATTACAATCTTTGAGACTACGATATCTTCGTGAACATCTTCTTCATCTTATTTTGATCAATCCACGTTTCATGCACTCGCATCAAATATAGAGGAATTATTAAAAATATAGTTTCAAGTCAACTCTCGCCATAATGGACATCTCAGAAAACACAGCAATTCAACAGCAACGTCTACTTGGAAAGTCTGCCTCTACATCATTTGCCCCAGCAGACAAAAACTGTAGCTCTGTAGCAACATATCCCATCTCATGATCCTGTCGCTCACGAATCGGTCCGTGCTAATGCATTGCAATGGCTGATGGTCAGCTTGTAGAATGAACTGCTTTCCGTAAAGATATAGCTCAAATTTCTTTAAGGTCCACACTATTTCCAGACACTTCTTCTCGATCGTAGAATACCTTGTTTCTCTTTCAAATAGCTTCTTGCTATCGAAAGCAACGGGATGAAGTACCCCGTCATCATCTCCTTGAAACAGGGATCTCCAAGCCTCACATCCGATGCACTCGACACATTCTCCACATCAAATTCGATTCGAGCGCTGGTCGAGGACTCACATGATCACTAATTACTAATCTTAAATTTACATTTCATATATTAGTTTTGATAAAATGTCTGTCAAGTGCTAACTTTAAACCTGCGTTAAGTCACCAAATCAAAAATAATTTTTTTGTTTATGTGTGTTTGTGTGTGTGTGTGTGCGTGTGTGTGTGTGTGCGCGCATGTGTGTATTGTATTGTATATCCTTAATCAGTATTGCTGTTAAATTGTAGTAAATTAGTATCACTATTGTATTGCAATATACCAATTAAGTGTTACTATTGTATTGTAATATACACATTTAGTGTCACTATTGTATTGTAGACGACGTGTTTACCTCATATTTCCCCGTATTGTAAACTCTACCTGGCGCTGTGTACTATTTTAACACGAGCCATATATTTAATTAAATCAGAGATTAATTTTTCAATACTGATAACAATAAAAAATAAAAATGGTTTGTCCATGCTTGGATACTTGAATCCATATTTTTATTTCTCATTAGCACCAATAACAAAATTGGTTTGCTTGTCCTGAGATAACTTGAATCCATAACTTTTCTTATTACACCAATAAGTAATTGAGCGTTTATCTGTGGATTTTAACCCACTGTTTTTCTTTAATTTACTCAGACTAAAGTGGGGACAGGATACCTTTCATTTTTTACGATACCAATAACAAAGCTAGTTGCAATTTCTTTTGAAATTATTTTTTTATAAGTGCTTTCATTTGGCTCAAAAATTTATTAAGCCGGGTGTTATATTTTGCCTGTGTCAACATGGACTTTGATGCAGCTAACCCATCAGTAATGTGGAAATGGGATTGTCAAACTCATGTCCAGTTCTTCCGGGAAAAGGAACGACTCCTGTATAAGTGGCTGCACACAACAAACACCGACACAGACTTCAAAAGATTCAAGAACCTCATTCTGATGGATGAGTTCAAGAATTGTGTTCGTAGAGAGGTCCGAATACATATTGCAGACCGTGGCGAAGGTGGCCCACACACGGCAGCAGTGTTAGCTGATGACTTCACCATTTCACACCACTCTTGAAGAACCCATTGACACCCAAAAAGATAGGCACAATAAAGTACTTTAAATTGACTATTCGAGCTGGCTGATTCGAAATAATGCAGCCGTGAGAACGCTGCCCCTAGGCAACCGTTTCGTCCCAGCTACAGCGTGAACTAGTCGCGTTGTGGAAGCCCACTGTGGAATCCCTCTTATAGGGCGTCCGACGCTTTCCCGGGATGGGTGTGGGAAGATATTAGGACGTAAATTTTCCATCCCGACTCCTGAGAAAGTCGACCGAGTGCACTATGTAAACCCATAGTGTCGGGTCGACCGGGTGCCTCCTGGCTGGAAGTCTTTATCCGTCCGATTTTAGATTATGCATCTTCAGTCTTGGACCCATTTACCCAGAAGAGTATTGACAGGTTAGAGGTGGTCCAACGATGAGCAGCACGCTTTGTCCTAAACCGCTACAGGAATATCTCTAGTGTTGGCAGCATGATGGAAAAACTAGGCTGGTCACCATTGGAGGAACGACGACGACAATCCAGGCTCTCCATTATGTACAAGATAAATAATGGGCTGGTCCACTATTCCAGTATTAAACAGAAACTCGTCCCTCTCCCCAATAGACAGCGACGAGGCCATGACAGGCGATTCAGGCTCATATCAGCAAGAAGCCAGTATAGGAGCTGCTCATTCATGCCTAAGACAATCAGGGACTGGAACAATCTTTCAAAAGGAACGGTTGAGGCGACAACACTAGATACATTTGTGTCTGTTGTCTCAAGCCTTCAAACCCCTAGTGGATGATTCCCTAAAAAAGTGGCACTGGCAATCAGTGAAATTTCCTCATCACCACCAGGAACAGAAACATTACAAATCTCATCTACATGCATAGCAGCCAAATTGATCACTAAATTGATCGTGGGCCCTTAAGATATAGGAGAAGAAGAAGAAGAAAAAAGCCACAAACCACAAAACCCACAATCCACTTGTATATGTATACTAGAAAAATACCCGCGCTTCGCAGCGGAGAGCCATTTTAAGAAAAAAAAGTTACAAAATTATCAAGAATCCGCATATTCCGGATACCATACAATGCATTCCCATGCGAAAATCAATCTTGCCTCAAATCAATGCCAACGTTTTGTAGGGTCTGTCCTTGGGACCCGATCCTGGTAAGGCCCCAATTCTAATGAGTCCTTAACCCCATTCTGAACCCGATCCCGGCGCAATCCCTTTTCCCGTTTTTATCCCGTTCTCGGTGGGATCCTATTTCTTTGTGGCTCCGGATCCAGGGGAATCCAGATGCCGTTGGGATCCCGATCCCGTCGGTGTCTTGATCCCCGAAGATCCTGATCTCAGTGGATCCCGATGCGCTACCGATCCCGTTAGGATACCATTTACTTTTGGATCCCGTTCCACCTAGGGACTCTCTTTTCCGAAGTGATCTCTTTTCCTAACAGGATCCTGATCCCGTTTTGAGCCCGTTACCCGATTGGATCTTGATTGGTAACCTGTTCCCCGATGGAAACGCGTAACCGATGTGTCACAATAGGATCCTGTTTCTCTATGGGATCATGCTCAGTACGATTTTGTTTGAATAAGCTTGTAGACCTAATTATATATCCCCGTAGAACAATATAGAACATTCTAGATTAAATTTAATATCCTCCATGAAACGTGTAAAAATTACATATCTACGTAATTATTTCTCGAATACGAAATATTATACAACTAAATTGTGCTACTAACTATAATACATTTAAATTGATATGGGGGCCCCATTGGGGGCCCATTTAATAAAGTACCGTTTTGTTTATGTCTGAGAGGGGGGGGGGGGCTATAAAAATCATTAAGATAAATTATGCATTTAAAACTTGTCCTATTGAAAATAGTTTACAAATGCCATAGACATATCTTTTTTAAACCATATAAGTTTCTAGAAAATTCTAGATTGGCGAAAGGATTGGATCTTAAATCAAACGATCTTTTAAAACGGACAAAGAAGGGTATTGCTACAAAGCTAGGCCTAGATGCAACTAATCACATAGAACCTATGGTGTTGTCTAACCCTATTGATATTATATAGCTTATATTAGAAAAAATGAAATGGAGCCCCCGGCCCCAGAGGTATGTATATTATGAGTTCAGTACCCCTCGTTTTTTAATATGGATAATCAAGATTATGTGTATTAAGTTTGGTCAAGATCCATCTACTCATGTAGGAGTACTAAGCCTATTGCTATATTTATAGCTTATATAAGGAAAAAAGGAAATAAAGCCCATGGCCCCAGAAGATTGATATTATGTGTTAAGAACCATTCTGTATTTGAATATGGATAATCAAATGTATGCATATTAAGTTTTGTCAAGATCCATCTTATAGCAGTATTTGTTGATCATTTTATGTATAGAGCTCATATATGAAAAAAAAAGACATTTTGGGCCCCCGGCCACAAACGGTATGGAGTTTCGAAATGAAACCTGCTTATCGTTTGTAAGTGAGCAGTAAGGAATAAGTATGCAAAATTCCAGGCTTCTATCTACAAGGGAAGTTGGAGAAATAGTGCTTTTCCTTTTATTTGTCTAGATGATTATTAATTGAAAAATAAATAAAACTGAAACTTTTTTTTCACAACTGTAATATCATCAGAGTTAAAGATAGTCATCCACAGAAAAGGAACACATCATCGTTGCTCCGCTTGAAATGTGCTTTTATGAGAAGGTTAAATACAAAATTTCATTGTTTTCAGTACTACAAATATACCATTTCCTTGTGTGTAAGTCATTGGAACTCTGAGATATTACTACAATTTTCACATACACTAAGCCAGTGGTCGGAACCTATGGCTCGCGAGCCAAATGTAGCTCTAATGATGGCTGCATATCGCTCGCAGACAAATGTTCCATTATAAAAAAAAAAGGCGCATTAATGGTAACAAATTCTCAATATTGATTAGCAACAGCATAACAATGTTATTCAAAAGAATTCAGAGACCTAATTATTGCATTTTTAGTGTTGAAATTACACAAAATGCACATATTTTACTTGAATTTTTAGTTTTAAACATAATGTAGGGTTCTCAGAGATTTACTTTTCAAAATATGTGGTGTCCATGGCTCTCTCAGACAAAAAGGTTCCCGACCCCTGCACTGAGCGATAA
The DNA here is from genome assembly GCA_964033795.1 of Lymnaea stagnalis. Lineage (NCBI taxonomy): Eukaryota > Metazoa > Mollusca > Gastropoda > Lymnaeidae > Lymnaea > Lymnaea stagnalis. The sequence goes on along the minus strand of CAXITT010000015.1, from coordinate 773,889 downwards.
AATGTCGTCATTTGTGCTGCCAAGGGAAAGATCTAAAAATGTGCAACCCATCCCCCCACACAACAAATATTTTATTAAAATTTTAATAAACATGAATAAAAGCAGCCCAATGATTTTAACTCCACTGGGTTGCTACTTGCTACGTCACAGATTCTGCACGCCCCAAACTAAATAAACAATATAATGTACCACTCCAGTTTTAACATAAATTGTAGTACATTAAAAAAAGAAGATAATAACATTTCAATACCTATGGTCGTGTACTTACGAAATATATATAACCCTAACCCTAACCCTAACCCTAACCCTAACCCTAACCCTAACCCTAACCCTAACCCTAACCCTAACCCTAACCCTAACCTTTTTTTTTTTTAATTTTTAAAAGGGGAAAAATATTATAAATATGAAAAACCACCAACCCCCCCCCCCTCCCTAAAAAATCGAACTTTGTATGTAAAACAGAATATGGTAACGTTAATAGTTGACAATTTTACTTAAATTATCTATATACTAATATTCATGCCTGTATTGCCTGAGGTTTATGAGATTTTGCTATGACGGAAACCACGTCACTCAAGGACAATAATTTTCAAATGTTTTAAAATGTATCCCCCCCCTCCCCACCCATTTTACATTTTCCGCGCCCCTGTAATATAAAAATCAGTATGGAATAAACTTATACTATATTTTGCATTTAAAAAAAGTAAAAATACCAATTCATAAATTGTAAATTATCTTAATAGAAAAGTAAAATAAGGCATGTTGAAGCATGCACTAAAAGAAAGAACAATAAGATGTGAACGTTTCGGGTTAGAGCCTTCTCGAGCGAACAAGATCTCGATGATGTCCCTTGTTGCAGGCCTTCACTTATCATCTACAATATCTGAACACTTAAATTCAGATAAATACTTAAAGTAATTCTTGACTTTTTCAATCAGATTTATTTATAATGTATAAAAATACATATTACTAAAAATTGCAAATCCATGCATAAAGCAGATATATTTTATCAGATTCAATTTGATTCGATTACCGTAAAATAATACGCAAGCACTTTCACTGTTCTTATGAATCTGGGGGTATTTAAATTGATTAGATTTCCGTACAATAATACAAAACCCCTGTCAATGTTTTCAAGAATCCACCGTTAAATGGCCACATTAGCTACTTCTGATAATAAAACACATATTTTATGTGAGTTCAATAAAGGCTTGGTAAAAAAACTAAAAGAAAAACAAACACTTTTTTTTCGGGAAAAGAAAGGAAGACAGGTTGTTCTGCTTTCATATCATTGGTTACTGCCACGGTTTGATGACGTCATTTTTCCCTTGCCATGGTTTGTCTAAGAAAATATTAACATGGATTGGATGACCATATCATGAATTGAAATAAAAGGCATTATTCAGATTTAAATTGTACTCTATTTTTGGGTCTGTTTAATTAGCACTACTCTGCTCACTTTAATTAAGTTGATACAAATAAAAAAAAGTTAATTAGGAACTCCCCGGATATTAACAAAGTGTGAGCATTCCGACCCTGCCAACTATCGTCCGATATCCCTCACCAGCGTGGTCTGCAAACTGTTGGAGCACATAATTGTAAGCACAGTCATGAAGCATCTTGAAAGCCAAAATATACTCAATGACTGTCAACATGGCTTCCGAGTCAATAGATCATGTGAGACCCAGCTTCTCAAATTTGTAGAAGACATGATGGAGAACCACAAGCAGACTGACGTGCTGGTAATGGACTTCACAAAAGCATTTGACCGTGTGAATCATAGTTTGCTTCTACACAAACTCCAGAGATATGGGATTCAAGGCACCACTAAAACATGGATCTCTAGCTTCCTCAGCCAACGACGCCAAGCAGTAGTGGTGGGCGGTACTAGCTCCTCTTTTGCCGATGTGAAGTCACGGGGTCCCCCAGGGATCAGTCCTGGGCCCCTGTTTGTTCCTAGCATACATTAATGACCTACATGAGAAACTGACATCACAGGCAAGACTGTTCGCAGATGACACAGCAGTGTATAGCACGATCGCCAACAGATCTGACCAGGACCAGCTACAACAGGATCTCAATCTGTTAGCTGAGTGGGAGATGAGCTGGGACATGGAATTTCACCCTGCCAAGTGCCAGACACTATCAATCTCTAGAAGTTGTACTCCTCTACACTACCAATACAAACTGCACGGCCATATTCTTGAGCAAGTTTCCTCCGTAAAGTACCTGGGTGTTACCATTCAAAGAGAGGTCCGCTGGGACGAGCATATTAACAATGTATGTAACCAAGCAAACCAAGCCTTGGGGTTCTTAAGGCGAAATCTAAAGATTGGCAACTCCTGTGTGAAAGAAAGAGCATATAAAGCCTTTATCCGTCCGATTTTAGATTATGCATCTTCAGTCTGGGACCCATTTACCCAGAAGAGCATTGACAGGTTGGAGGCGGTCCAGCGACGAGCAGCACGCTTTGTCCTAAACCGCTACAGGAATACCTCTAGTTTTGGCATCATGCTAGAAACACTAGGCCGGTCACCATTGGAGAAACGACGACGACAATCCAGGCTCTCCATGATGTACCAGATAAATAATGGGCTGGTCCACTGTTCCAGTATTAAACAGAAACTCGTCCCTCTCCCCAATAGACAGCGACGAGGCCATGACAGGCAATTCAGACTCATGCCAGCAAGAAGCCAGTATAGGAGCTGCTCATTCCTGTCCAAGACAATCAGGGACTGGAACAATCTTTCAAAAGGAACAGTTGAGGCGACAACACTAGACACATTTGTGTCTGTTGCCTCAAGCCTTCAAACCCCTAGTGCATGATTTCCTCATCAACACCAGTAACAGAAATATTGCAAATCCCATCTTCATGCATAGGAGCCAAGATGATCAATAAATTGATCGTGGGCCCTTAAGATATAGAAGAAGAAGAAGAAGATATCCAAGTCTAATCTTCTCTGTTTTCCAAAAATTTACCCCACTGTAAACGAAGATGCATATGGTAATATCCACAAACAGTGCCATCACTAGTGTGGTGGAATGTGTGGGTCACAAACGGGAAAAACTATCACGGGGAGGGGGGGTGGCGGGACACCAAACTGTCTTTTAAAAAATGTTAAATTCGAGGATCACCTTTTGGACTACTTACTTTCTGTCCATTTTATGCTGGGTGGAGTCTCACTAACTCTTTTAATCCCACGGCTGTGATAGGCTGGTGACATTCAACGAGCATGTTTCATTTAAGTTTAATTATATACATTAATAGAAAGACCTCGTCAAATATTTATAAAAAAATCAAATTAATACATTCTTTCACTCACTTTTCAGAGATAAAAATATCTCACAATTGGTGAAGTTTGTTCTCGTTCCTTTCTCGTCTGTTTTTTAAGCTTCTTTTTGTAAAGTCTGATCAGATGTTATTTTATAACTGTTAAAGACTGGGAAGAAATGAGAGAGAGATCCTGTCATGTTTATTTTATAAACACAGGGCTAATCGTAAGTTTGGACGAAATGTTCCCTCCCCTAAACAGCCGTGTTTATAGAGGCATCAAAGCAAGACTTGATGCGGTCGATAACACAAAACGGTTCTGGAAACTGGTCCTTACTGCTGGCAAGGACAGGGTCTGAAGAAGACAAGTGGAAAAAAAGTATATCTTTAAAAAATACAACAGCGCTGTGACCTTACTTGACGAGTGCACAATTTAGTCGGGTTGAGTACAAAGCTAGAGGCTAAAATGTGGATGTGCTGGGGGTGGGTGAGATCTAAAACACTATCAGAGTAGGTGGTCTATACACGGATGACATATACGTCAGATGTTTGACACAGTCACGTGAGTGTTTTCTATATTGTTTGCTAACATTGCTAAAGGAAGAAACTCGAAAGTTTTAACAATAGAATTATAGCATATAGCACTCCCAAAGTAATGGAAATAGAACAAATTGTGTTCAAGAAGACTTGGAATACGTGCGAAACTTAAAACTTTAAAAAGACGAATTATTTTTAATTTTTTTGTAAATTATTCAACTCCCACCACATACACACATCTCATTTGGGAGTGTAGGTTAGGGTTAGAATTGAACACAAAGCACACACAGAAAACGTCACCGAGACAATAACTGCCAACAGTAACCAGAGTATTAATGGGCACATAGACAGTAGTTAAGTACCATACATTAAATAGGAGATAAGATCACAACAGCAGGATTCCCTAAAGTGTAACGCAGCGGCATAGTCTGTCTAAAAGTGCAGACGCTAAATGTACTTAATTAAAGTGCAGACGCTAAATGTACTTAATTAATCAGCAAAGCTTATTTATATAGCTTGCCAGACAACCCTTACCATCATCCCCACTCTGAATTTTGTAAAAAAAAATGTATGTGGTAAGCAGTACATGATATAGAGAAAATGAGAAGTATAATTTTTTTTAAAAAAATCACGTGACCATGGCGGATGCAGTGCGAACACCATCGCCTCAAAACAGGATATGAAACCCATTATAATACAAACATATCTACCAGAGTCGTAGCTAAAGTTAGTGCCATCCGGGGCGGTCACAGGTTTTTGTCACCCCTTTGCATGCTAAAAAACCCCATTGTAGTTGGCCGAAAATTCCACCCCTATTTATAAAGATTAAGAGTGTCACCTGGGGTGGACGAACCCTCCCCTCTTCTCATATGCCAATCATAACGACTTCGAGTCCAAGTCAAAGTTAAAAAAAAAAAAAAATACAAAAAACAAAAGCCAACAATCAAAAACATTTTCAATAAAATATTCAATAATATCATTAAATAGTTCGAATGTTGAATAGAAATTTAATTATTTTTTTGGTCTGAAGTCCTTTCAAACTTATAGACTCCATTAGTTATGAAAAGATATTTTTTTTATCAGCCATAAGATGGGGAAATGAAATCAAATGCCTTGATCATGAGCCAGTTGTTCAAATTCTTCACTAATAAACACACAGAACCAAACCTAAAACCGTCACGCCACTGACTAAGAGAATGGGCCCCTCGGTGTTGGCCACCAGCAATGACTAAAATGTCGCTAAGATTGCTTTGTTGAATGGAAGACGGACGGCCCAGACCCGAGGCCAGACGACGGACGGCCCAGACCCGAGGCCATATCTATGCTAACTACAAAACGCCGCAATCGAAGAAACCGGTTTCGATTTCTCAATCGCTGATTGGCTAACCTTTTGAAGCGAGAGATTCCTTGGAGCCAGGAAGTTGAGCCACCCTCACCCGTCCACCCCCACACCCACACGCACACACACACACCATTTCTGTTGTACTTTGTACCACTGAGACAGAAATGGGAAGTGACTGGAAACATTTGCTTGCCTCCCTTTATGTGTGATGCCCTATAAGACCATTAACTGGAATCTATTTAAGCCCGTTAGCCTAAGTATGACCACATTAGTGCCGCATGGCGATGCAATTTTAGGATTTCTTTTGCTTTCAGGCACTCTGGTCTTATATAACCATAGGAACTGATCTTGAAAAAGTTGAAAACAATGCTTTTGTTGCCGTGAATTTAATCTAAGTTACATTTACACTGGAATGAAAATTAATTTTGGGTACTTTGATGATGTTCGATGTCATTTAAGAAAGCAACCAAAGGGAAGAAGTGAACTAAAGAGGGGAAATTGATGAAAATTTAAACTAGGATCAACTCCAAGGAATATGTTTTTGCAGTATAGTCATTTTATGAATGGTTTTTATTATAAACACAGAGGCATATAGATTTCAAGATTATTATGAGAATAGATGAAGGGCTGACTAAATGCAAGGCATCACATCTCAGGACCTTTTAATCAGTGGCGCAGCTGGGGTTGGTGAGAGTTTTGCCACCACCCCTTCAATGAAACATTCTGCCTTAGGCCCAAAATGCCGTTTTGATATGTGAAGATCACTGTTCTCAAGATACCGGTAATGAAAGTCAACTTGATTTAGCTTCAACTTCTTCTAGAGAGCTGAGAATTATGCATTCGACTTAGTCAAGCTTTAACATATCTATCTACCATTTCAAAGTGATGTGGTATATCGGAGAAGAACAAGCACTAGATAATATCACCTGATGTTATCGAGATAATAATGTCAGAGACTTTGCGATAATTTCCACCTGCAATTGGAAAAACTCACCACAATTCCGTATTTTGAAAAGAAGTATCTATGTAGTGATTTTTACGCAGCAACAAATGTTATTAAGAAATATTTCCTGCTCCATATTATACACCTACCCTACCCATTTTCACGCCCCTAAACTACAATTTAATTTTCTCTAAACATGAACTTAAATTAACAAATATAATTGATCACTAATTAAATCATTATTGTCACTAAACGAGTTAAATGTTTGGCCAACCCTACCACTTTTCGCGCCCCTAAATACATTTTTTCTTCTCTAACAATTGTTAAAACTTAATCTTAAAATTACCAAAAAAAAATATTTACACCATTTTTAATCAATTTTATACTAACCGAATTTGAAATACTGATATCTTCATTAAAAAATTAACCAAACTTTTGCCTTTGTTTTCTACTATATTATTTAAAAATCATAAAACAAAGAATTATTGTATTTAAAAAAGAATCTCTGAACTGTGTTTTACATCTGTTACAGATTTTAGTGTCTTAAATGAAATGTTATGTTGTTCGTCCGTCAAGGATCGACGAGGACCATCGAGTCGACTGGTGACTGATTACTGATGACTTGCGCGGTCGACTTTTGTTTAAAAGGAGGAAGAGTTGCGCGGCGTCAACCTCACTCTCTCGTCCGGGCCCACCATATCCAGTGGCAAGACTCTACGTCAAGACACCAGGGATGGGTACGGTTACAGGAGTTGTCATTGTTTGCGCCTTACGGGACTCCAACTCCGGGTTTGAATTCAGAGATTCCTTCTATCAGTTGCCGACCAAGGTTAACGAGTCTCATCCACCCGGAGTGATGACCAGTGAATGACCATGGGGTTCTACATTATAAATCTCATAGCAATATACACCCACTTTAATTTTTGCAATGTAAAAACAAAAATACACTTACCTTTTTTGAAAGAAAATCTGAACCCATCTCCATTTTTCAAACTTAAAGGATCGCGTGTGTAAAATGATTGGATTTTGATATTCATGGGTATACTTAGGTAAATATACCCACGTTTTGATTTTAACGCCATTGATGTTCTTACTAGGCAAACATAATATGTTTATTTGTGAAAAAGGATGTAACATCTCTTTTTCACAACTGTAATATAATAGGATTTAAAGATATTATCATCCACGTAAAAATGAGTTATTATGTACCTAAGAAAGTTAAGTATGTATCAAATTCATTCCGAGGCGTATCTTGTGCTGCCTGAGGCATATCTTGTGCTGCCTGGGGCGTATCTTGTGCTGCCTGGGGCGTATGTTGTGCTGCCTGGGGCGTATCTTGTGCTGCCTGGGCGTATCTTGTGCTGCCTGGGGCGTATCTTGTGCTGCCTGGGGCGTATCTTGTGCTGCCTGGGCGTATCTTGTGCTGCCTGGGGCGTATCTTGTGCTGCCTGGGCGTATTTTGTGCTGCCAGAGGCGTGTCTTGTGCTGCCAGGGGCTAAATAAAAGTATCGTATTATACCCCCCTCCCCAAACAAATGTTTTTCAAACATTAATTCAATTATCCACTGATTTCAGCCCCCTTACGTACGCAAGAACACATTTTTTGCGCCACATATGGTTTTTATTTGGATGAGTGCTAAGTGAATTAGTGAATTGTATTGTGCTATGGGATATCGCCGCATGGATTGGTACAACCTGCATTTTCTTATTAAAGCTATATTAAAAGTTTAAGTTAAACTTTATACGTTTACGAAAGTATATTTTTGGAATGAAACTATTGTAAAAGCTTATTAAATGTTAAAAAAAAGAAAGCTAACAATTTTGTGGTTTATTAATAATTTAAAAAGAAATCGATTATTTCTATTAATTTTACTTTTAAAAAGGGGAAAATATAACATTATTTATTTATTTATTTATTTATTTAGGCATTTTTATATAGCGCTTATCATAAAGCTCTAAGCGCTTTACAATTATTAAAACATGTAAACTAAGTAAAATAAAAATGAGACACTAGGATAGTAACTACTATTCTATAGAAACAATGAAAATGGCTATAAAAAGAGGACACTTTGACACTTCTCAGAAAATGAGGTAGGGCAAGGAGGGTGCATCACAGGTCATAGGCGGACCTAAACAGATGAGTTTTAAGGGACTTTTTGAAACTGGACGAGGTTTCACTATGACGTATATGGAAGGGGAGCTGGTTCCAGAACGTGGGCCCATGGAAGCAGAAGGAGCGTTCACCGATTATCAGTTGTTATTAAAAAAAAGAAACTAATACCTTTGACTAAAATAGGAATCGCTCTACGACGTCATTTGCGTATTTATCTAGATCAAAGTAATTCTATTTTTATTTCGCAATATTAACAACGCACTATAAACGCACTAAAACAACAGATGTTTGGGTTTTCCCGATAAATGGGAAATCGCGAATCGCCAATGTTAGCCAAGTTTCTTCGATTATAAACCGTGCGTTAAAAAACTGATCAAGTAAAATCAAAAAATATAATTGATTGCTCTTTAAATCTATATATATATATATATAAATGAATGTTTGTATGTCTGTATGTCTGTATGTCTCGTATGCGCTCCTACACCATTGATGCGATTTCGACAAAACTTTGGTCGGTTGTTGTCCAAATAAATGGACATTCAATTGAGTCATTAAAAACCTTATAAAGTGTTCCGTTCCTAGCCGTTGGCCCTTAATTCATTTTTTTTTCGTCTGTGAGCTTTGTAAAAAATAATTTCCAAATGCGCTCCTACGCCATTCATCTGATTCCGATAAAACTTTGATGAAATGTTTCGAACATGTCCATAAAGGTTTCTAAATTATTACAACCGTTTTAAAATATTCAGTTTTGAGCCAGGGGCATTAAATTCGTTTTTCCTTATATGAGCTATATAAATATATTTTCAAACCGTATGCGCTCCTACACCAATCATGCGATTGCTACAAAACTTAGTGAGTTGTTGTCCATGCGCCAATGCATTTTACTGTGCTATATAAACACTTTTAAAATTATTCCGTTTTCGGCCCTTGGCCCTTAATTCGTATTTTTTCTTATATGAGCTTTGTAAAAAATAATTTTCATATGCGCTTCTACGCCATTTATCCAATTCCGATAAAACTTTGATGAGATGTTGCAAACATCTCTATAAAGGTTTCTAATATATTAAACTATTTTAAAGTATTCAGTTTTGAGCCAGGGGCCTTATATTCGTTTTTCATTTTATGAGCTATATAAATATATTTTCAAACCAAATGCGCTCCTATACCAATCATGCGATTGCTACAAAACTTATTGAGTTGTTGTCCATGCTCCAGTGCATTTTACTTTGTTATTTAAACACTTTTAAACATATTCCATTTTCGGCCGTTGGCCCTTAATTCGTATTTTTTCTATTATGAGCTTTGTAAAAAATAATTTCCATATGCGCTCCTACGCCATTTATCCGATTGCAATAAAACTTTGGTAATATGTTGGAAACACGGCCGCAAAGGTTTTTAAATTATTATAAACTTTTCAAAATATTACCGTTTGAGCCATCGGCCCTATTTACATTTTTGTCTTATACGAGCTATATAAATATAATTTCAAACCGTATTGGCTCCTGCACCATTCATGCGATTGCGACAAAACTTTGACGAGTTGTTATCTATAACATACCCATTTTACTCATTCATTACAACACTTTTAAAATATTCCGTTTTCGGCCGTTGACCCAAATTCATATTTTTTCTTATATGAGCTTTGTAAAAAATAATTTTCGTATGCGCTCCTATACCATTTTTCAGAATGCGATAAAAATTTAGTGAGATGTTGTTCTATCGCCCACAAAGGTTCTTAAATTACTAAAACCGTTTTAAAATATTCAGTGTTGAGCCAGGGGCCCTGTGTTTGTTTCTTTAAAAATTAGCTATATAAATATAATTTCAAACCGTATGCGCTCCTACATCATTCAAGCGCTTGCGATAAAACTGAGGTGAGTTGTTGTCCATAAGCCAGAGCATTTTTCTAAGCCATTATAACCCTTCAAAATTATTCCGTTTTTTTGGCAGTTGGCCCCAAATTCGTGTTTTTTTCCTTACATTAGGAGATTTATAAAAAAATAATTTCCGTATGCGCTCCTCTACATTATTAGAAAGCGATACAATTTTAGAGAGATGTTGTGCGCACGCCCGCAAAGGTTTCTTAAATGATTACAACCATTTTAAAATACTCCGTTTTTAGCCAGGGGTCCTATGTTCGTTTTTTTCTATATAAGCTATACAACTATAATTTCAAACAGAGCTAATGCATGGATGGATAGCTTTTTAATCAAATACAAATAGTGATATTAAATTGAGTGTGTGACATATTAAGTAGGTTTCTGAAGTAATACAACAATTCTACAATATTCCATTTGTGGAGGGGGGTCCTAAATTCGTTTTCCACACTTCTATTATCTATATAATTATAGTATGCATTTCTATACCATTCATTCGATTGTGATAAAAATGGGTCAAGTGAAATGCGCACTACCGAAAATGTTTCTAAATTAGAAAAAACATTTTACAATATTCCGTTTGGGCCAGTGACCCTAATTTCATATTTTCTTCTAAGAGCTGTATAACTATAATTTCAAACAGAGCTATTGCATGTGTAGAAGTAGTTGAATCCGCCGGCAAATTTTTCAAATTTAGCACATCCATTGTACAATATTCCAATTAGGGCTGGGGACCCTAAATTCAATTTATTTTCTTAAATGAGCTTCATCAATATAATTTAAAACGGAGATATCAACACTACCGACCTTGAACAAATGACACATTTGTAGTAAAGCAGAGAAAACATGTTTTTACATTTTTAGTGTAGAGAGTATTTTTGTGTTTGTATAAATAAGCTTGAATTTTGTGACGCATTTTAGAATCGGAAATGACATCGAAATCGCGTTTTTTTTTTCAACTAAGAGTATTTCTTGAATAGAGTCTTATAATTTCAGAGTTGTTTTGTGTTATGTAAACACATTTTACATGAATCGATGGTTTCTCAAGTAATTAAATAACACACTTGACAACGTAGGTATTGAACTATGGTCATTTTTTACCGCTGGAATTTACGATTTATAAATTAATGAGAAACTATGCAACTGGAAATCTCCTGACAACAATGAACGTACCTATTGTGCGAGTTTTTCATGTAAAAAGATGGGAGATCCTAACGTGTGAAAATTATGAACGTTAGGAATATTGTAAAATAATTGAATCAAATACAAACAGCGATATTTCATTTTGTTTGTGACCTAACAAGTTGTGTTAATTGTGAAATACCATTGCTAATAACAGATGTCACAAAGCAATAATTTCGCTTTCAGATCAATTATGCCACACAAACAAAAAGTTTTGGGTCAATCTAAACCTCAAGCACGAAAGGAAAAGTAGTCCCGATCTTTCGAAACATTTGAGCAACGGCAAGCAAGACTAGAATCCACTCGAGTACGAAATGCTCAATACCGTTCACCTGAAACAGTCGAGCAACAGAAACCAAGAATCAAAACCGGCCGAGTAAGCAATGCTGAAACCCGTTTGTCTGAATCATTCGAGCAGCGAGAAACAAGACTGGATTCCGATAGAGTACGCACTGCTCGATCCAGACGAGCACTGCACGCTGAATTAAATCTTAGTACATTCAATTACGATGTTAATTATGATTACAGTCTTAATCCAAGTGTGGTTATTGGAAAAATAGATCAATTATGCGTGTATTGCAGAGCCCTCAAATTTAAAAACGAAACACCAGGAATTTGCAGCGCGGATGGGAAAATGAAATTGCCAGAATTACATTCACCATCGGAACCATTATCAACGTTGGAATCATGTGAAAAAAGCAAATCGAACGCAAGTGCAATTCATGTTTCCAAATGACATCGTTGGGTACAACAAATATCGTGCGTGAGAATTACATGCCAACATTTTAAGTAAAGTGCAAGGCCAAATTTATCATCGTGTTGGATCTCTGATGCTAATGCCAAACACAGATCACAAATGTCTTCAAATGATTTCATGGTGAATACTGATGAACAAATCAATCAACGTTGTCATATCAATACGGGCACTAAAAGAGAAATCGTCGCTGCAATGCAAACGTTATTTTTGCACACAACGAATTAATTTAAATGTATAGAATTGCACTTGAAAAGATGCCGACTGTTGAATATAAAGTCATACCGGTAGTTAGAGCAGACTAAACACCTGTCGGCCAACATGAAAGACAATACAATGCACCAACAATTGATGAAGTGGCGATCATTATAGTTGGCAAAGAATTTAACTCACGTGATATAATTCTTCATTGCAGAAGTGGGGATGTTCAGCGAGTCTCAGAAACTCATCGCTCATACGATTGATTGCAATATCATATTTTATTTTGGCAAGGAGAAGATAGATATCATTTTGACATCAAATTGAGAAATTCGAATAAGAAAGTCAGTGCCATGAAATACTATTCATATCGATTGATGATTCATGAGTTGGGAATGACCTCTCGGAATCGATCTGCAAACAAACTTTTCGCTCTTGATTTGGAACGAGAAACGCACTTTGATATTGAAGCATTAGGTACGGTACATTTGCTCAAATGAATCTTCCGAAATTGGTTCCATTAAAGTTACTATTTTAAATTGAAAATTTAAACTAGGTGATGTACTTTTGCCATTCACCCCAATGATTCCAACAGATATGCCATTTGAATTCAAACGCCTACAGTTTACGATGCGACACGCGTCTACAATGACTATCTACAAAGCACAGCGACAATCGCTACAAGTTTGCGGACTAAATTTGGAAAACCCATGCTTCGCCCATGGACAGATGTATGTGGCCTGCTCTCGCGTCGGAAAATCTTCTGATTTATTCGTGTATATACCAGATGGAAAAACAAGAAAAACTTTGAGTTTTTAAAAGCTCTTGAAGAAACATAATTAACATGCAAACACTTTCTTTCTTTGAGTGGCATTGCAACGCATGCCGGGTACTCGCTAGTTGTTAATAAAACACACAACAATTTTAGCTTTCTATTTTTAACATTTAATAAGTTTTACTTTTTTAATTCCAAAAAATATAATTTTATTAAATTTATAACGTAATAAAAACTTAATGTTTAAATAGACTTCTAATAACAAAATGCCGTTTAAGGCAATCAGAGCAGCGCAACTCCATAGCCAAATAGCATTCATTAATCCACTTATACCTCATACAAATAAGAACGATCCATATGAAGTGCAAAATATTTTAGTTTGGGTATGGAAGGGACTACAATCCGGTGGAAGATTTTCTAATTTTATTTAAATCCGGGTGGGAGATGGGTTGGTGACGTTGCCCCAGGCAGCACAAGATACGTCTCAAAATAAAGGAATCAATTTGATAAATAATTAGTTTTCTTGGGTACATTCATATCGGAGGTAGGAAATAGGATGTGTACATTTTTGTACATTTTTACGTGGATGGCAATAGATTTAAATCCTATGGTATTACATTTGTAAAAAAAAAGAGATGTTACATCGTCTTTTGACAAATAAAAAATATGTTTACCAATGAAGACACTCATGGGGTTCACAAATTGTTGTTACATTTATACAAGTCTACCCATTGTTACGCACTGGCTTCTATAATGAGAAATTAATCTCTTATTTTAATTTGATGGCTCGTTCAAACAGTGCATAACAAAAAGGACGCTGTCATAGAGAAATACAATAAAAAAATACGACAATCAAAACAGTACTATTTACAATTAGTAAGATTTATTTCATTATTAATATAATTACAAAATAAAAGAAATAAAATTACAAATCATCAACTTACAGAATTGTATGTCTTGTACCTGTACACAGTTAGTACAATGGACCAATTAATAATGTACAATGACAAATGCGAATAAACACATACACAAAGAATAATAACACTTGTCTCGTGAAGTTAAAATATCTATCTGAATCTCTCTAGAGGAATCTCTAATATCTATGCGTCGGTAGAACCAACGCTTCCAGAAATGTCTTCTACATTGTTTATCTTTCTAGTCAATTATCGAAGTTTCCCCAAAAGTCTAATAGAATATATTAGTTATTTTTAATTGGTGTTGGCAATAAACACGCTGAGATGAAAGAAACTACGCCACGCCCAATAAGAACGTGGTGTCTGCTAATGTGGGGTCAACCAGAGTTCACGGCACCGGGCACATAAACACGTCATACATAACACCCATGAATATAAAAAACAGTCATTTTACACACTTGAAAAATTAATTTTGAAAAATATAGATGGGTTAAATTTTAATTTAAAAAATGAAAATATATTTTTGCTTTTTCTTTTCAAAAAGTACAGAGGTGTGCATTTTCATGACATTAACAATTAAATTTAAGAAAATAAGACACTCAAGTCTGTTATAGGCGTGAAAAACGGTTGAGAGAATCTTCTTGAGATAAAAGAATTCTTTGTTTTACGATTTGCTGATAATGTATAATTTAAAAAACAAGGCAAAGATTTGTTACATTTTTGATGAAAATATCAATATATCAAAATCCTTTAATATTAAATATATTTATATGATATTATCACAATTTTTGGAGGGAAAAAGTTGGAATTCAAGGGCACGAAAAGTGGAAAATCTAAAGTAATTCTCTAGCGTTGAAATCATCCCTCAATTAACTTCTTGAGTGACAAAAGTGATATCATATTTTCTTTAGTTTTTCTGAAATAGTTTTTGAAATAAATATGCGGTGAAAAGGCGTGTTGGACATTAGAATATTTATAAAGTTCAGGGGCGTGAAAGAAATGTGCGTTAGCATGCCTTTGGGAAGGGATGGAACTAATTGGGATTCTTATGCGATACCTGAATGCGTGTTTTGTACATTTTTCACTCCGAATATTCCGAAAAAAAAAACCAAACTTGTATTATCTGCTGTGGAATCTCTCTTTAAAAACCCGCCCACAATAACGACAAAAAAAAAAAAAAAAAAGATCAAAACAGCTCAGTATTAATTATAAGATTAATTTTTAATTGTAATTGAAAATGTAAAAAAAAAAACATCATTTTATTATTTGCTGTGGAATTTCTTTTTAAAATCCCCCCCAAAAAAACGAAAAAAAAAAAAAAAAAAAAAGATCAAAACAGCTCAGTATTAATTATAAGATTAATTTTTAATTGTAATTGAAAATGGGTTTTTAGTAACGACATGCGCTGGAGTCGAACCTCTCCGACTAAACTCGGAGTTTGCAATCTTTATTACAACTGAGCCCAGTAAAATAAATAAATCCAAGTGTCGTAGCACTTCAGAAGAAACTTAAGAGAAATGAATAAAGTATTACGTCTAAGAGCCTTAGTACTGAGTTCTAATCGATACACGAACAACGATAATAATATTTTTTTTTTAAAAGTCGTTGAATGGACCTCCTCATGGCCTTTAATTCCATCATCCAAGCTTTCATTTCCGCTGAAAGATTCACTTGTAGAGAGTGTAATGAACATTTTTGTTCAAGCTTGGCTGCTGAGGTGATGAATAAATTAACATGGCAAGGTTTCTTAAGGTGGCCGTGGTTGAGATACAAATTAGAAAATTGATGTTAAGGTCAAAGTTTATTTTTGTACGTGTGATGCGTCTGCGCTGTTTGGTCACATTCATCGTGACAGTGCTATGTACAGGCTGCAACGTTGTGTAGGTTCGTACGCATTCATCGTGACAGTGCTATGTACAGGCTGCAACGTTGTGTAGGTTCGTACACATTCATCGTGACAGTGCTATGTACAGGCTGCAACGCTGTGTAGGTTCGTACACATTCATCGTGACAGTGCTATGTACAGGCTGCAACGCTGTGTAGGTTCGTACACATTCATCCTGACAGTGCAATGTACAGGCTGCAACTTTGTGTAGGTTCGTACACATTCATTGTGACAGTGCTATGTACAGGCTGCAACGTTGTGTAGGTTCGTACACATTCATCGTGACAGTGCTATGTACAGGCTGCAACGTTGTGTAGGTTCGTACACATTCATCGTGACAGTGCTATGTACAGGCTGCAACGTTGTGTAGGTTTGTACACATTCATCGTGACAGTTCTATTTACAGGCTGCAACGCTGTGTAGGTTCGTACACATTCATCGTGACAGTGCTATCTACAGGCTGCAACGTTGTGTAGGTTCGTACACATTCATCGAGACAGTGCAATGTACAGGTTGCAACGTTGTGTAGGTTCGTACACATTCATCCTGACAGTGCAATGTACAGGCTGCAACTTTGTGTAGGTTCGTACACATTCATCGTGACAGTTCTATGTACAGGCTGCAACGTTGTGTAGGTTCGTACACATTCATCTTGACAGTGCAATGTACAGGCTGCATCGTTGTATAGGTTCGTACACATTCATCTTGACAGTGCTATGTACAGGCTACTACGTCTTATATTTATATGTTCGTACACATTCATCTTGACAGTGCTATGTACAGGCAGCTACGTCTTATATTTATAGGTTCGTATACATTCATTGCGACATTGCTATGTAAAGACTGTTACATTTTATAGGTTCGTACACATTCATCGTGACATTCCTATGAACAGGCTGCTACTTCTTATAGTGCGGACAAATTCATGTTAATATTGTTGTGTACAGGCTGCTACGTCTTATAGTTCTTACAAATTCATCGTGATATTGCTGTGTACACGTAATCATGACATTGCTATTTGTACACATTGTTCTCGACATCGTTATTTACCAATAGATGTTAGAATAGAGTAATTTATATGTTTGTACATATTAATGCTCAATTACGCCAATGGGGAATAACGAAATGGAATGAAGAGAAGTGTAAATTTGATAGCGGAATGAGTACAAATTATGTCAGTGAAAGTGTAAATATGATGTTAATGGAAGTGCAATATGGTGTTAGTCAAAATGTAAATATGATGTTAGTGAAAGTGTTAATGTTTATGAAAGTGAAATTTTAAATATGGTCTGAGTAAAAGGGTATATATTATGGTATAAGTGAAAGTGTACATATGGTGCAAGTGAATGGGTAAATGTGATTTGAGTGAAAGTGTAAATATGGTGTAAAAAAGGTAAATATAGTTAAGGGAAAGGGTAAATATGGTGTGAATGAAAGGGTAAATACGGTGAAAATGAAAGTGTAAATATGGTGTAAATAAAAGGGTAAATATGGTATAAGGGAAAGGGTAAATGGAATCGTTAAAATGTTACAATAAATACGTTTTCACCTAAGATATAGAACATTGTTCATGAATTCCAACAATAAATAAGAACGTAAAGGTAAAGGTGTCTCAAAAAACCATATGTAAAAGTAAAGGTGTCTCAAAAAACCATATGTAAAAGTAAAGGTGTCTCAAAAAACCATATGTAAAAGTAAAGGTGTCTCAAAAAACCATATGTAAAAGTAAAGGTGTCTCAAAAAACCATATGTAAAAGTAAAGGTGTCTCAAAAAACCATATGTAAAAGTAAAGGTGTCCCAAAAAACCATATGTAAAAGTAAAGGTGTCTCAAAAAACCATATGTAAAAGTAAAGGTGTCCCAAAAAACCATATGTAAAAGTAAAGGTGTCTCAAAAACCATATGTAAAAGTAAAGGTGTCTCAAAAAACCATATGTAAAAGTAAAGGTGTCCCAAAAAACCATATGTAAAAGTGAAGGTGTCTCAAAAAACCATATGTAAAAGTAAAGGTGTCTTAAAAATAAGATGTGAAGGTAAAAGTGCACCCACAATGAGACGTAAAAGTTCAGGCCAATAAATGAGGTTACCTGTGTATCTGCCAACACCTGGACTTTAGTGTTAAGGGAAAAGGGGGAAATGGGGGTGGCCTTAATGTCAGGCGAATAGCTGTTAAGTGCCGGGTTTTCTGGAATCTCCACGCCAAATAACAATGAGTGGCGTGTAAGAGTGGTGGGGCTTGCGAGATCTGACATCTTCTCTCTTGTCGTTAACAGTGTTTAAAGTTGACAAGCATACTCTTATTTGCTCTACATTAACTTTATAGTCAACCCAGAACCAGCTCTTCACATGACCATCGTCAATACACGTTAGTTCCTAGGCAAAAACACGGCTCGTCTTGGGCAAACAGCAGGCACCACAGGACCCGGTCCAAATCTTGGCCTACTTTTGAAACGTATCACTCAAAAATTTAGATCCATAAAAGTAAACAAAAATGTTGTTAAATTTTGTTTAGATTGAATTTGCTACTCTTGTGATAGATCTACTCTAGATTAATAGGACATTTTTCCATTAATTCACCATTTCATTTGCCCTACGCATAAACAAAATATTAACATATCCAAGTATAATAAGAATGCAAGTATCAGAAATCACAATCGTTTCTCACAGCTTGAAAGCATCTCGGCATATTTACTTCAGGTATCCATTTACATTAACTATCAGCTTGAAGGGCTCTGAACGCGTACTTAGGTTACCTTTCATTTAAGAATTTTAAAATTCCTAACCTGTTGTTTTAGCAGACTTTAAGTCTTTATAAACTCCTAATCTGTTGTTTTAGCAGACTTTAAGTCTTTATAAATTCCTAACTTGTTGTTTTAGCAGACTTTAAGTCTTTATAAATTCCTAACTTGTTGTTTTAGCAGACTTTAAGTCTTTATAAATTCCTAACCTGTTGTGTTAGCTGACTTTAAGTCTTTATAAACTCCTAATCTGTTTTTTAGCAGACTTTAAGTCTTTATAAATTCCTAACTTGTTGTTTTAGCAGACTTTAAGTCTTTATAAATTCCTAACCTGTTGTTTTAGCAGACTTTAAGTCTTTATAAATTCCTAACCTGTTGTTTTAGCAGACTTTAAGTCTTTATAAATTCCTAACTTGTTGTTTTAGCAGACTTTAAGTCTTTATAAATTCCTAACTTGTTGTTTTAGCAGACTTTAAGTCTTTATAAATTCCTAACCTGTTGTTTTAGCAGACTTTAAGTCTTTATAAATTCCTAACCTGTTGTTTTAGCAGACTTTAAGTCTTTATAAACTCCTAATCTGTTGTTTTAGCAGACTTTAAGTACTTATAAATTCCTAACCTGTTGTTTTAGCAGACTTTAAGTCTTTATAAACTCCTAATCTGTTTTTTTAGCAGACTTTAAGTCTTTATAAATTCCTAACTTGTTGTTTTAGCAGACTTTAAGTCTTTATAAATTCCTAAACTGTTGTTTTAGCAGACTTTTAGTCTTTATAAATTCCTAACCTGTTGTTTTAGCAGACTTTAAGTCTTTATAAATTCCTAATATGTTGTTTTAGCAGACTTTAAGTCTTTATAAATTCCTAACTTGTTGTTTTAGCAGACTTTAAGTCTTTATAAATTCCTAACCTGTTGTTTTAGCTGACTTTAAGTCTTTATAAACTCCTAATCTGTTTTTTTAGCAGACTTTAAGTCTTTATAAATTCCTAACTTGTTGTTTTAGCAGACTTTAAGTCTTTATAAATTCCTAAACTGTTGTTTTAGCAGACTTTAAGTCTTTATAAATTCCTAACCTGTTGTTTTAGCAGACTTTAAGTCTTTATAAATTCCTAACTTGTTGTTTTAGCAGACTTTAAGTCTTTATAAATTCCTAACTTGTTGTTTTAGCAGACTTTAAGTCTTTATAAATTCCTAACCTGTTGTTTTAGCAGACTTTAAGTCTTTATAAATTCCTAACCTGTTGTTTTAGCAGACTTTAAGTCTTTATAAACTCCTAATCTGTTGTTTTAGCAGACTTTAAGTACTTATAAATTCCTAACCTGTTGTTTTAGCAGACTTAAAGTCTTTATAAATTCCTAACCTGTTGTTTTAGCAGACTTTAAGTCTTTATAAACTCCTAATCTGTTGTTTTAGCAGACTTAAAGTCTTTATAAATTCCTAACCTGTTGTTTTAGCAGACTTTAAGTCTTTATAAATTCCTAACCTGTTGTTTTAGCAGACTTTAAGTCTTTATAAATTCCTAACCTGTTGTTTTAGCAGACTTTAAGTCTTTATAAATTCCTAACCTGTTGTTTTAGCAGACTTTAAGTCTTTATAAATTCCTAACCTGTTGTTTTAGCAGACTTTAAGTCTTTATAAATTCCTAACCTGTTGTTTTAGCAGACTTTAAGTCTTTATAAATTCCTAACCTGTTGTTTTAGCAGACTTTAAGTCTTTATAAATTCCTAACCTGTTGTTTTAGCAGACTTTAAGTCTTTATAAATTCCTAACCTGTTGTTTTAGCAGACTTTAAGTCTTTATAAATTCCTAACCTGTTGTTTTAGCAGACTTTAAGTCTTTATAAATTCCTAACCTGTTGTTTTAGCAGACTTTAAGTCTTTATAAATTCCTAACCTGTTGTTTTAGCAGACTTTAAGTCTTTATAAATTCCTAACCTGTTGTTTTAGCAGACTTTAAGTCTTTATAAATTCCTAACCTGTTGTTTTAGCAGACTTTAAGTCTTTATAAATTCCTAACCTGTTGTTTTAGCAGACTTTAAGTCTTTATAAATTCCTAACCTGTTGTTTTAGCAGACTTAAAGTCTTTATAAATTCCTAACCTGTTGTTTTAGCAGACTTTAAGTCTTTATAAACTCCTAATCTGTTGTTTTAGCAGACTTAAAGTCTTTATAAACTCCTAATCTGTTGTTTTAGCAGACTTAAAGTCTTTATAAATTCCTAACCTGTTGTTTTAGCAGACTTTAAGTCTTTATAAATTCCTAACCTGTTGTTTTAGCAGACTTTAAGTCTTTATAAATTCCTAACCTGTTGTTTTAGCAGACTTTAAGTCTTTATAAACTCCTAATCTGTTGTTTTGGCAGACTTTAAGTCCTTATAAATTCCTAACATGTTGTTTTAGCAGACTTAAAGTCTTTATAAATTCCTAACCTGTTGTTTTAGCAGACTTTAAGTCTTTATAAACTCCTAATCTGTTGTTTTAGCAGACTTTAAGTCTTTATAAACTCATAACCTGTTGTTTTAGCAGACTTTAAGTCTTTATAAATTCCTAACCTGTTGTTTTAGCAGACTTTAAGTCTTTATAAACTCCTAACCTGTTGTTTTAGCAGACTTAAAGTCTTTATAAATTCCTAACCTGTTGTTTTAGCAGACTTTAAGTCTTTATAAATTCCTAACCTGTTGATTTAGCAGACTTTAAGTCTTTATAAATTCCTAACCTGTTGTTTTAGCAGACTTTAAGTCTTTATAAACTCCTAACCTGTTGTTTTAGCAGACTTTAAGTCTTTATAAACTCCTAACCTGTTGTTTTAGCAGACTTTAAGTCTTTATAAACTCCTAATCTGTTGTTTTAGCAGACTTTAAGTCTTTATAAACTCCTAATCTGTTGTTTTAGCAGACTTTAAGTCTTTATAAACTCCTAATCTGTTGTTTTAGCAGACTTTAAGTCTTTATAAACTCCTAATCTGTTGTTTTAGCAGACTTTAAGTCTTTATAACTGAGCAAAATGGTGCGGTTACCCTTCATCCCGCACATGCATATTTTTTCAATTTTTATTTTATGTTATGACGTCAAATGACCCATTGTTGTTGCACTAAATAGCACATGGTCGGTTGCCTGTGCGATTAACGCTTTTCTACAATGCCCTTATTTCACGATAGCAGTAAAAGGGATGTCTGATTGCACAGTGTCATTGGCCATCAACAGGTTCAACATCAATGGAAAATAACTCATAGAACTGACATTTCAGATGACATTAAAGCCCCGTCTGATCGTTAACTTTGAAAACCAACAGGCTCCAATGTGAGACCCTTTGAACTAATGGCTTTACTTCCCAAATGTGCTGGGTACCAGATGTGAAAAGAATGCCTGCAAGTCTCACCTCACGATTACCGGTAGTCGGTCGGAAAAAACAAACGACAACCCTGAGAGATGAAGCATTGGTGAAATATACGGTATGGGGGTGGGAGTGTCATGAAGGGGTGGACATTCGGGTAGATCAATTGGGAGTGGATATGAAGTTTCGGTCATGAGGGTGAGGGGGTTGAATGTAGTCTACATATTCCAAACTCCACATGGAAATTGCAAAGTCCAATTATTCAATTTGCTACAGCTAATGTAATCACCTACACTTGACGTCAATCTCTATTAGTCTTGTAAGTTGACTGGGAAATGGGGAGTCAGTCTCTATCAGTCTTGTAAGTTGACTTGGAAGGTGGGGGGGGGATCAGTCTCTATCAGTCTTGTAAGTTGACTTGGAAGGTGTGGGGAAGTCAGTCTCTATCAGTCTTGTAAGTTGACTTGGAAGGTGTGGGGAAGTCAGTCTCTATCAGTCTTGTAAGTTGACTTGGAAGGTGGGGGGAAGTCAGTCTCTATCAGTTTTGTAAGTTGACTGGGAAGTGGGGAGTCAGTCTCTCTCAGTCTTGTAAGTTGACTTGGAAGGTGGAGGGGGGGAGTCAGTCTCTATCAGTCTTGTAAGTTGACTTGGAAGGTTGGGGGGGGAGGCAGTCTCTATCAGTCTTGTAAGTTGACTTGGAAGGTTGGGGGGAGAGTCAGTCTCTATCAGTCTTGTAAGTTGACTTGGAAGGTTGGGGGGAGAGTCAGTCTCTATCAGTCTTGTAAGTTGACTAGGAAGTGGGGAGTCAGTCTCTCTCAGTCTTGTAAGTTGACTGGGAAGTGGAAGTCAGTCTCTATCAGTCTTGTAAGTTGACTGGGAAAGATTGGGAAGGGGGTGGGAGGTACTGGGCAATGTACGCTATTTACTTTCAGCACATTTTTTTTACGCCTGCCTAGAAGTTGAGATTGACATCGAGGACCTCAGTGTTAAAATGTTTATAAAAGGCGAGAATTAAATCAAAGAATCCAGTGTTAATTTTTTTATAGAATTTCAGAATTTCATCAAAGATCCCATTGTTAAAATGTTGATCATAGAAACTGCATACGATAATAAGCAAGAATATCAAATTGATTTAAAAAAAAAAATCATAGGTTTCAATTGCTTCAAAAATGTATAGTGCCAGTGAGTTTCATATCAAATTTATCCTAGATAGGTTGTTGATGAAAATTGAATATGCAAAATTGAAGAGTCTATATATGTAACATATCTGTAAAAAAAATCACGAAATGACTCAAATATGTAGCGTCTTTAAGCAGCAAACAATTTTGTATTCATTTTACTGTTCCTTATTTCCGCTTCTTTAAACAAACAAGTCCTAACAATGAACAATATTCTGTTCAACTTTCTGATGAGGCAATGCACACGCAATTCAAGCTTTATCTTTACAAGGGAAAAAATTGATCTTGTTGAACAGCTTAATATTAAAATAGGCATGGCTATGAATTTCATGAATTAATTTCAAAGATAATAAATGTCAAGTAAGTATGTCAACAACGTCAGCTTAGTTTAATCCGCTTGGCCCAAATTTAACATCATTTTAATATTTTGTACTGGAATAACGTCATGTTAAAGCGAAACAAACCACCAAACCAGAAACAGGTTTTAACTTCAGGACTCCTTCCCTTCAGACCGCCATAGCGACAAACAGATGGGGAAAAGGACAATAATTCCGAGTAGCTGTACCTCAGTGTTAGTTCAGGCTACAGCAGTTCTCAAATAGTGCATAGCTCAAACATTTATTCCAGAATTTACAAAAAAAAAAAAAAATTAGTCCAAGCATGAACTTTGTGTATCAAGTAATGTTTGGCTCTGCTTTTGAGTGATGCTTATTTGAAAATAAAACTGTCTTCACATTTGGCCGTTATAAAAACAATAGTTCCAACATTTATGACCACTGACACAAGATAGTTAAAAGGTGTTGTTCCGGTGAAGGGATGTGCAAAACTATCAGCATCGTGTATCCGGCGGAGATGTTTACGTTTGAGAACCTCGGACCTTCGTTCAACTTGTCTGAATTGTTTTCACCTGTCCTCTTGCTTTACCTGGCGGTTTCTGCCAGGCGCTCAACAGCTTTAAACAGACCTCTGCCAGGTTGTAAGGTAACACGATTTGTGAACCAAACAGTGGTGCCTGGCTGTCAGAGCAGACGATGCCAATTTTTCGTTGTGTAGACTCGACTCGTTCGCGGAACTCCTTGCCACGTAGCTGGTCCACTCCTAGTAATAACCCAATACCACAAGATCATCATGATCAGTCTGTTAAATCTGGACCCGAATAGCTCATTTTTAAATTCTAAACTTTTACATAACACTTTTCCCTCTCCATTTTCAGTTGAAATATGATTATTGATAATCGATCCCGACTCAGGCTCCACATTTGGTTAAATCCTCGACACCGATTACGGTATGCAAACCGAACTCAATCAAATCGCCTACAAGCTTAGAACATTTATCAATTTAGACCTGTCACTTGTTTTTATAACCATTAGCTAGAAGTGGGGCATGGATCAAATATATTCTCAATACCATATTTCTCTTATATATAGCTATCGGCGAATGAGCATAGCAACACTAGGAAGGGAGTTCTCGATCCTCGGGGTCAGCTGCCCTTTGCCCGCTTGATCTTATAGACAACTCGGTCCTGATGGCAAGCACCTGCCTCAAAGATTTCCATAAAAGAGAGATAACCTGCTTTACTGACAACGATATATCGATGATCCAAATGTTCTCTGAACTTAGTATGAAGTATCCGCAAGTTTTGGCCACACAGATCACGTGATTTGAGGAATAGGTACAGCCCTGGACACACATTTCGCTAATATGATAACCTCCCATTCTCACAGCTATGATGAATGGAATTGAGTATGACTCCAGTTCTTCATTTCTATTCAAAATCAAATTCATATTTTTTTGTTCTACAATTACAGTGGATGGGTCTTGATTTGATCATGACGTGCTTAACTTAGAGGCATGACAAAAATGAATATTTGAGGATTGCGTCAACTACAGAATTATCTAAATACCTGAGATCAAGGTAGACTCCTGCATATGAAGTCAGGCCCAACATACCTGTTTACGAGTTTTCCGAAACATTTTGTGGGCGTTTTCTATCTTGAGCATTTATTGGAAGACTTATATCTTTTTGAATAGGACAATTTACACAGGTCACCCTTTCTGCAAACAAACTGACCGTAAGATGAAATGTTTATCACGTATACTTTGTGATCGGGGTAATTTACATCTCACCATTATAAAGAAAAATGTTCCCCTTTGGCTTAACTGTTGAACGGATGATAGTATAATGTGTAATTAGTGCCTGCCACAACTGTCTTGTCAAGAGCTCCGTAACGGGCACGGCCAACTAGTGTGCCCCGAGTTTAATGTTCGCTGAGCCGTGCAAAAGGTCCCTAAGTTGAGCAAAAGCACCAAGTTTATGCAGATACATAAATTAACCGTGTTGGGGTAATTGTTGAAAAGTTGTCAAACTCTGCAATAATTGTGTGTCCAGTATACTTAGTTAATATGGAGCAATGCACTGCAATAAACTTAATATACCGTTCAGCATTAGACATCATATAGAACGTTCAAAACATTCAGTTATTTCATGTATTTTGCCATGTTTGACTTGTTTTGTACCACGGAATTCTTGGAAGTGTTAAAGTTGTGGGACAAGTGCAAAAAGTGTTGCTAAGCTCTGGTCTAGACGATGCGCCAACATAGTAGAGAAATAATCGCTCAGTCATTTAACGTCTTCAGCCGGCCACACCTCTAATTATTGGTCTTAAGCCGCCACACCACTAACTATTGGTCTTAAGCCAGCCACACCACTAACTATTGGTCTTAAGCCAGCCACACCACTAACTATTGGTCTTACGCCGGCCAAACAACTAACTATTGGTCTTAAGCCGGCCACACCAATAACTATTGGTCTTAAACTGGCCACAACACTAACTATTGGTCTTAAGCCAGCCACACCAATAACTATTGGTCTTAAGCCAGCCACACCACTAACTATTGGTCTTAAGCCGGCCACACCACTAACTATCACCACTAACTATCGGTCTTAAGCCGGCCAAACAACTAACTATTGGTCTTAAGCGGGCCAAACAACTAACTATTGGTCTTAAGCCGGCCACACCACTAACTATTGGTCTTAACCCAGCCACACCACTATCTATAATTCTTAAGCCGGGCACACATCTAACTGTTGGTTTTAAGCCGGCCACACCACTAACTATTGGTCTTAAGCCGGCCATACCACTAACTATTGGTCTTAACCCAGCCACACCACTATCTATAGTTCTTAGGCCGGTCACACCACTAACTATTGGTCTTAAGACGGCCACACCACTAACTATTGGTCTTAAGCCGGCCAAACAACTAGCGATGGGTTTTAAGCCAGCCACACCCTTAACTATTGGTCTTAAGCCCGCCACACCACTAACTATTGGTCTTAAGCCGGCCACACCACTAAATGTTGGTCCTAAGCCGGCAACAACCCTAAATATTTGTCTTAAGCCGGCTACACCACTAACTATTGGTCTTATGCCGGCCACACCACTAACTATTTGTCTTAAGCCGGCCACACCACTAACTATTGGCCTTAAGCCGACAACACCACTAACTATTTGTCTTAAGCCGGCCACACTCCTAACTATTTGTCTTAAGCCGGCCACACCCTTAACTATTGGTCTTAAGCCGGCCACACCACTTACTATTGGTCTGAAGCCGGCCACACCCCTAACTATTGGTCTTAAGCCGGCCACACCACTAACTATTGGTCTTAAGCCTGCCACAGCACTAACTATTGGTCTTAAGCCGGCCACACCACTAACTATTGGTCTTAAGCCGGCGACACAACTAACAATTGGTCTTATACACTACTAACAATTTGGCTTAAGCCGGCCACACCCCTAACTATTGGTCTTAAGCCGGCCACACCACTTACTATTGGTCTGAAGCCGGCCACACCCCTAACTATTGGTCTTAAGCCGGCCACACCACTAACTATTGGTCTTAAGCCTGCCCCAGAACTAACTTTTGGTCTTAAGCCGGCCACACCCCTAACTAGTGGTCTTAAGCCGGCGACACAACTATCAATTGGTCTTAAGCCGGCCACACCACTAACTATTGGTCTTAACCCAGCCACACCGCTATCTATAATTCTTAAGCCGGTCACACCACTAACTATTGGTCTTAAGCCGGCCACAACACCAACTATTGGTCTTAAGCCGGCCAAACCACTAGCTATGGGTTTTAAGCAGGCCACATCCCTAACTATTGGTCTTAAGCCGGCCACACAACTAACTGTTGGTCTTAAGCCGGCAACACCAATAACTATTGGTTTTAATCCGGCCACACCACTAACTATTGGTCTTAAGCCGGCCACACCACTATCTGTTGGTCTTCAGCCGGCCACACAACTAACTATTGGTCTTAAGCCGTCCACTGCACTATTTGTCTTAAGCCGGCAACAACACTAACTATTGGTCTTAAGCTGGCCACACCACTAACTATTTGTCTTAAGTCGGCCACACCCCTAACTATTGGTCTGAAGCCGGCCACACCACTAACTATTGGTCTTAAGCCAGCCACAACACGAACTATTGGTCTTAAGCCGGCCACACAACTAACTATTGGGCTAAAGATGGCCACACAACTAACTATAAGTCTTAAGCCGACCACACCCTTAACTATTGATCTTAAGCCGGCCACACCACTAACTGTTGGTCTTAAGCAGGCCACACAACTAACTATTGGTCTTAAGCCGGCCCCAACACTAACTATTGGTCTTAATCCGGCCACACCAATAACTATTGGTCTTAAGCCGGCCACACCCCTAACTATTGGTCTTAATGCCGCGACACCCATAACTATTGGTCTTAAGCCGGCCCCAACACTAACTATTGGTCTTAAGCCGACTACACCACTAACTATTAGTCTTAAGCCGACAACACCCATATCTATTGGTCTTAAGCCGGCCAAACCCCTAACTATTGGTCTTAAGCCGGCCACACCCCAAACTATTGGTCTTAAGCGGGCCACACCACTAACTATTGGTCTTAAGCCGGCCACACCCCTAACTATTGATCTTACGCCGGCCACACCCCTAACTATTGGTCTTATGCTGGCCACACCCCTAAACTATTTTTCTTAAGCCGGCCAAACCCCTAACTATTGGTCGTAAGCACATTGCTCAAGTCCAATATTTGTATGATTGAGTACACATTGCTCAAGTCCAATATTTGTATGATTGAGTACACATTGCTCAAGTTAATATTTGTATGATTGAGTACACATTGCTCAAGTTAATATTTGTATGATTGAGTACACATTGCTCAAGTTAATATTTGTATGATTGAGTACACATTGCTCAAGTTAATATTTGTATGATTGAGTACACATTGCTCAAGTTAATATTTGTATGATTGAGTACACATTGCTCAAGTTAATATTTGTATGATTGAGTACACATTGCTCAAGTTAATATTTGCATGATTGAGTACACATTGCTCAAGTTAATATTTGTATGATTGAGTACACATTGCTCAAGTTAATATTTGTATGATTGAGTACACATTGCTCAACACAATGCGTAGAGAAAGAAAGATAGAAAGAAAGTAAGAAAGAAAAAGAGAGACAAAATACCGATTTAGGAAATAGAGAAAAACAGGAAGAAAAAGAGAGAGAGAGAGAGAGAGGTAGAGAGAGAAAGAGAGGTAGAGAGAGAAAGAGTTAAACGAGAGAAAGAAAGTAGGAAAAGAAAAAAGAAAGAGAAGGAGACAACAAAACAAAGAAAGAGAGAGATGGAGAGAGAGAAAGAAATATAGTAAGCAGGAAAGAGATAAAGAGAGAACAAGAGAAAGAAAGAAAAAGAAAAGAAAGAGAGAGAGAGAGAGAGAGAGAGAGAGAAAGAAAGCGAGAAATAAAGAAAGAGAGAAAGAAAGACAGAAAGAACAAGAAGAGCCTTAAAGACCGGAGAAAGACATGAAAATAAACTGAAAGAAAGAAAGATATAAATTAAGAGAGAAAGAAAGAAAGAGAGAAAGGAAGATAGAAGATAGAAGGAAAGAAAGAGGTAAAGAAAGTAAGAAAGAGAGAAAGAAGAAAGAGGGAGAGAGAGAGAGAAAGAAAGCGAGAAATAAAGAAAGAGAGAAAGAAAGACAGAAAGAACAAGAAGAGCCTTAAAGACCGGAGAAAGACATGAAAATAAACTGAAAGAAAGAAAGATATAAATTAAGAGAGAAAGAAAGAAAGAGAGAAAGGAAGATAGAAGATAGAAGGAAAGAAAGAGGTAAAGAAAGTAAGAAAGAGAGAAAGAAGAAAGAGGGAGAGAGAGAGAGAAAGAAAGCGAGAAATAAAGAAAGAGAGAAAGAAAGACAGAAAGAACAAGAAGAGCCTTAAAGACCGGAGAAAGACATGAAAATAAACTGAAAGAAAGAAAGATATAAATTAAGAGAGAAAGAAAGAGAGAGAGAAAGGAAGATAGAAGATAGAAGGAAAGAAAGAGGTAAAGAAAGTAAGAAAGAGAGAAAGAAGAAAGAGGGAGAGAGAGAGAGAAAGAAAGAAAAAGAGAGATAGGGATTACAACTGCTTTGGCATCTGTTTCAAATTTATACACACACACATTTTATCTCTCAGAACTTCTTTTTTTAAAATCTTATTCTTTTTCTCTACCTGCCCACAATCTCCAGTCTATCGTAAACAATCACGGTTCACTGAAGTTCGGCTAGAGATAAGGTGTAAATATGTTGTGACCCACACGAAGATGCAACAACTTTCTGAGATTGGTGTTTATGTGTGTGTGTATAAAACATTAGTTTGTGTGACTGTATCTTTTGTGTGTATGTGTGTGTCAGGAGGTGTGCTCACAATCAAACAATAAACGGTTTTGGACTTGGATTTCTTTAGATTTAGGAATTTTTAGAATGAAAAAAAAATCATTTAGACAATTTCAAATTTTTAACGACCGTTTCCCCTGAACAGGACCGAACTTGTATTTGCAAAGCTGAGATTATTAATGTTTGTGTGTGCCCCTATGATATCGTAACTGAGATTATTAATGTTTGTGTGTGCCCCTATGATATCGTAGCTTGGAGAAAGCATGTTTGTTGGCACCAATACTTTACATTTTGTTTGGGTTGTGTATATGTTTGTGTGTTTCCAACATCAGATAAACATGATGCAGTCGTTATGTTTGGGCATAACACATTCAATTGATATGTACGAGAAATCATTTCTTGATTGAAACAGAAAAAATCGAACTCTTATTTATAATTTATAATGTTGAAATGCTTACCTGGAAAAAGCCTTTTTGTAACATGTATAAAATACAACATGGACCTATGAGTTGAATCAGTTTCATATTCTTTTCTACTTGTTAAATACAGCTTTGATGTACACAGTCCTTGATAGGTCAAGTAAGTACAGCTTTGATGTACACAGTTCTTGAAAAGTCAAGTTCAAGGGACCATTCTCTTCTCACATTGCAGCAAATTATGAACGTTGGTGGTTCAAGAGTCAACAGGCCCGTAACCAATGAGAGCGATGTATAAAGAAGCACATATGTCTAGTACCTAATATGTAAATGGGCAGTTATGTCAAGTGCATGTATGTCACTAGCATGTAGGTCAAGGGAACATATGTCAATGGGTTTATATGTCTAGGAGTCGGTGGTATTAAGGGCACATATGTTAAGGGACCAAAATGACAAGAATGATGTTGTCCAGGGAGATTGTATCAGAACTAGCACGCCTTCTTTAAGTATCCCCATGCTACGGACGGCCCTATGCTTGGAAGCCATCAAGCAAGTATTTCCATGCTACGGACGGCCCTATGCTTGGAGGCCATCAAGCAAGTATTTCCATGCTACGGGCGGCCCTATGCTTGGAGGCCATCAAGCAAGTATTTCCATCCTACGGCCGGCCCTATGCTTGGAGGCCATAAGCAAGTATCTCCATGCTACGGCCGGCCCTCTGCTTGGAGGCCATCAAGCAAGTATCTCCAATCTCCATGCTACGGACGGCCCTATGCTTGGAGGCCATCAAGCAAGTATTTCCATGCTGCGGACGGCCCTATGCTTGGAGGCAATCAAGTAAGTATCTCCATGATTCGGACGGCCTTATGTTTGGAGGCCACCAAGCAAGTATTTCCATGCTACGGACGGCCCTATGCTTGGAGGCCATCAAGAAGTATTTCCATGCTACGGATGGCCCTATGCTTGGAGGCCCGAGTTTTGGGAGGATTGTGTGTCAAAAGCTTTCTTTTCGCTTATCGTCCATTGGTCCAAATGGCTGGTATACAACGTAGAGACCTCGTGACAATGAACAATGAATGAAAGATTTGCGTGTTATAAAACCAGCTGTCCGAACATTTCCTACCGGTTACTAAATACACGGTGAGCCTCGTTTACAAAGTGGATGTGCACACCGTTCGTTCATTGAATCAAAATAAATTGTTAAGTTTAAGACCTCCTGTTATTATTAAGTTTACTAACAGCCTACTCTCTGTTAATTTTTAAACACCTTAAAGTCTATGATAATAGAGTTGTGGACAGGAAGCTTTTGATTGTCTTTTGAAATAAATTAATATGTGTTACAACAATATTGGAAATACGGGTAAATGGTGTTGACACACTGTGGACACATTTACATACGCTTACCTATACCTCTATTGTTGACACATTTACATAAGCCTACCTATACCTATACTCAATAAAGTTGGAAAAAGAATAATAATGGATAAGATCTTTGCAACTAAGGAAATCAACATTTCTCATTTTTATGTCACTTTCAAAAATACTGTTCAGGGGTTAGAATAAGGGTGGGTCACACATTTATGAGGATAACAAATTGTTTATTTTTAAACAAGTAGTGTACACATTTATGAGGATAACAAATTGTTAATATTTAAACAAGTAGTGTACACATTTATGAGGATAACAAACTGTTTATATTTAAACAAGTAGTGTACACATTTATGAGGATAACAAATTGTTTATATTTAAACAAGTACTGTACACATTTATGAGGATAACAAATTGTTTATATTTAAAGAAGTAGTGTACACATTTATGAGGATAACAAATTGTTTATATTTAAAGAAGTAGTGTACACATTTCATGAACATACTTTATAGTTTAGAGGCGTAAGCAATGTTGGGTTAATATTTATGTACTGATTTTAAAATATTAGTTTATCTACTTTGCACAAATGCAATTTAAAAAAAAAATATTTTATAGCCGTTCACATTGTTTTAAACTATTTAATCATAGAAGGTTTAGGGGTGACGCAAATTTTTGAATAAACTGTTACCGTAGAAACCAATATGTCAATATCCTTAAATGGTACAGATATTTAAAATAGTACATTTAATTTATTTAAAAAAATTATGGACGTAATTCAACAATGTTTGAAAATATGTTTGTCGTTCAGGTGCGTTCTAATGGGTTGGGTAAGATTATTTGATATAAAATATAAGAACTTAAACCTCTGTACATATAGACATTTTTTATAATAAAGAAAGTCATATTTACTATTTCCTTAAACATACATTTCAAGGGTATAGAAACTTGTCGTAATTTTAAAATTAATATTTATTTTTATTTTTTCAAGGATAAGATTCTTTAAAAACCTTTTCGGTAATATACATAAAAATTATATTTTTAGATTTCGAGACTTCGCAATAAGGTAGTGCAATGTGCCTTTCCACTATGATCCCGGTAACAATGGGTCATATTTTCTAGATGTCTGATAATGAGACATTTCTCGATATAAGTCTTAAATCCAAACTCTCGTTGTACCTCTCTCACAGCCTTTAGCCTGACTTCTATCTCCTGCAGCTGTCACAATTAAGTACAGGTCTCACTTTAGCATTCTTATCTCCTCTTATTTTTTCTTACTTCCATTCTGGCGTCCTCATTTACTCCCATTCTCTTTGCATCTTTTTCTTTTTAAAATTCTTTTTTTCTATTCGACCTTCGTGACCTTAAAATTCAAGAATCTCTATCTTTACCACCTCCACGACTTTTACACATTTTGAACTCCCTTCATTTTAACTCTTTCCTCTCCCACCCCTAACTTATTTTGCGTAACTTCTCCTCATTGGAACTTTCACTCTTTTTTATTGCAACGCTCAAACCCTCCCCCCATCTCTTCAATCCTATCAGTTACACACGCCTATTGTAAACCATCTTAGTGACACTCTGTATCACCCCCCCCCAAATCTCTTCAATTCTATCAGTTACACACGCCTATTGTAAACCATCTTAGTGACCCCCGGTATCACCCCCTCCCCCCATCTCTTCAATTCTATCAGTTACACACGCCTATTGTAAACCATCTTAGTGACCCCCGGTATCACCCCCTCCCCCCATCTCTTCAATTCTATCAGTTACACACGCCTATTGTAAACCATCTTAGTGACCCCCGGTATCACCCCCTCCCCCCATCTCTTCAATTCTATCAGTTACACACGCCTATTGTAAACCATCTTAGTGACCCCCGGTATCACCCCCTCCCCCCATCTCTTCAATTCTATCAGTTACACACGCCTATTGTAAACCATCTTAGTGACCCCCGGTATCACCCCCTCCCCCCATCTCTTCAATTCTATCAGTTACACACGCCTATTGTAAACCATCTTAGTGACCCCCGGTATCACCCCCTCCCCCCATCTCTTCAATTCTATCAGTTACACACGCCTATTGTAAACCATCTTAGTGACCCCCGGTATCACCCCCTCCCCCCATCTCTTCAATTCTATCAGTTACACACGCCTATTGTAAACCATCTTAGTGACCCCCGGTATCACCCCCTCCCCCCATCTCTTCAATTCTATCAGTTACACACGCCTATTGTAAACCATCTTAGTGACCCCCGGTATCACCCCCTCCCCCCATCTCTTCAATTCTATCAGTTACACACGCCTATTGTAAACCATCTTAGTGACCCCCGGTATCACCCCCTCCCCCCATCTCTTCAATTCTATCAGTTACACACGCCTATTGTAAACCATCTTAGTGACCCCCGGTATCACCCCCTCCCCCCATCTCTTCAATTCTATCAGTTACACACGCCTATTGTAAACCATCTTAGTGACCCCCGGTATCACCCCCTCCCCCCATCTCTTCAATTCTATCAGTTACACACGCCTATTGTAAACCATCTTAGTGACCCCCGGTATCACCCCCTCCCCCCATCTCTTCAATTCTATCAGTTACACACGCCTATTGTAAACCATCTTAGTGACCCCCGGTATCACCCCCTCCCCCCATCTCTTCAATTCTATCAGTTACACACGCCTATTGTAAACCATCTTAGTGACCCCCGGTATCACCCCCTCCCCCCATCTCTTCAATTCTATCAGTTACACACGCCTATTGTAAACCATCTTAGTGACCCCCGGTATCACCCCCTCCCCCCATCTCTTCAATTCTATCAGTTACACACGCCTATTGTAAACCATCTTAGTGACCCCCGGTATCACCCCCTCCCCCCATCTCTTCAATTCTATCAGTTACACACGCCTATTGTAAACCATCTTAGTGACCCCCGGTATCACCCCCTCCCCCCATCTCTTCAATTCTATCAGTTACACACGCCTATTGTAAACCATCTTAGTGACCCCCGGTATCACCCCCTCCCCCCATCTCTTCAATTCTATCAGTTACACACGCCTATTGTAAACCATCTTAGTGACCCCCGGTATCACCCCCTCCCCCCATCTCTTCAATTCTATCAGTTACACACGCCTATTGTAAACCATCTTAGTGACCCCCGGTATCACCCCCTCCCCCCATCTCTTCAATTCTATCAGTTACACACGCCTATTGTAAACCATCTTAGTGACCCCCGGTATCACCCCCTCCCCCCATCTCTTCAATTCTATCAGTTACACACGCCTATTGTAAACCATCTTAGTGACCCCCGGTATCACCCCCTCCCCCCATCTCTTCAATTCTATCAGTTACACACGCCTATTGTAAACCATCTTAGTGACCCCCGGTATCACCCCCTCCCCCCATCTCTTCAATTCTATCAGTTACACACGCCTATTGTAAACCATCTTAGTGACCCCCGGTATCACCCCCTCCCCCCATCTCTTCAATTCTATCAGTTACACACGCCTATTGTAAACCATCTTAGTGACCTCCGGTATCACCCCCTCCCCCCATCTCTTCAATTCTATCAGTTACACACGCCTATTGTAAACCATCTTAGTGACCCCCGGTATCACCCCCTCCCCCCATCTCTTCAATTCTATCAGTTACACACGCCTATTGTAAACCATCTTAGTGACCCCCTGTATCACCCCCTCCCCCCATCTCTTCAAGTCTATCAGTTACACACGCATATTGTAAACCATCTTAGTGTCCCCCGGTATCACCCCTCCCCCCATCTCTTTAATTCTATCAGTTACATACGTCTATTGTAAACCCTCTTATTGACCCCAGGTATCACCCTCTCCCCCCATCTCTTCAATCCTATCAGTTACACACGCCTATTGTAAACCATCTTAGTGACCCCAGGTATCTCCCCCTCCCCCCATCTCTTCAATTCTATCAGTTACACACGCCTATTGTAAACCATCTTAGTGACCCCCGGTATCATCCCCTGCCCCCATCTCTTAAATTCTATCAGTTACACACGCCTATTGTAAACCATCTTAGTGTCCCCCGGTATCACCCCTTCCCCCCATCTCTTCAATTCTATCAGTTACACACGCCTATTGTAAACCATCTTAGTGACCCCCGGTATCACCCCCTCCCCCATCTCTTCAATTCTATCAGTTACACACGCGTATTGTAAACCATCTAAGTGACCCCCGGTATTATCCCCTCCCCCCATCTCTTCAATCCTATCAGTTACATACGCCTATTGTAAACCATCTTAGTGACCCCCGGTATCACCCCCTCCCCTCATCTCTTCAATTCTTTGTAAACCATCTTATTGACCCCCTGTATCCCCCCCTCCCCCCATCTCTTTAATTCTATCAGTTACATACGCCTATTGTAAACCATCTTAGTGACCCCCGGTATCACCCCTCCCCCATCTCTTCAATCCTATCGGTTACTCACGCCTATTGTAAACCATCTTAGTGACCCCAGGTATCTCCCCCTCCCCCCCATCTCTTTAATTCTATCAGTTACACACGTCTATTGTAAAACATCTTAGTGACCCCTGGTATCACCCCCTCCCCCCATCTTTTCAATTCTATTAGTTACACGCGTCTATTGTAAACCATCTTAGTGACCCCCGGTATCTCCCCCTCCCTCCATCTCTTCAATTCTATCAGTTACACGCGTCTATTGTAAACCATCTTAGTGACCCCGGGTATCTCCCCCTCCCTCCATCTCTTCAATTCTATCAGTTACACGCGTCTTTTGTAAACCATCTTAGTGACCCCACGTATCACCCACTCCCCCCATCTCTTTAATTCCAGCAGTTACACACGCCTATTGTAAACCATCTTAGTGACCCCGGTATCACCCCCTCCCTTCATCTCTTCAATCCTATCAGTTACACACGCCTATTTTAAACCATCTTATTGACCCCCTGTATCACCCCCTCCCCCCATCTCTTCAAGTCTATCAGTTACACACGCATATTGTAAACCATCTTAGTGTCCCCCGGTATCACCCCTCCCCCCATCTCTTTAATTCTATCAGTTACATACGTCTATTGTAAACCATCTTATTGACCCCAGGTATCACACTCTCCCCCCATCTCTTCAATTCTATCAGTTACACACGCCTATTGTAAACCATCTTAGTGACCCCCGGTATCATCCCCTGCCCCCATCTCTTAAATTCTATCAGTTACACACGCCTATTGTAAACCATCTTAGTG
>CAXITT010000015.1:715468-736420 GCA_964033795.1 Lymnaea stagnalis | reverse complement strand
CTATCAGTTACATACGCCTATTGTAAACCATCTTAGTGACCCCCGGTATCACCCCCTCCCCCATCTCTTCAATCCTATCAGTTACACACGCCTATTGTAAACCATCCTATTGACCCCCGGTATCACCCCCTCCCCCCATCTCTTCAATCCTATCAGTTACATACGCCTATTGTCCCACCATCGTAGTGACCCCGAGTATCAGAGCCATACCCCAGATCCCCAACAAAAGACTGGTCCTCTCATTGTCCGAGCTGTGCCTGCCCCTGTCCTGTCCTCGTCCAGCTCGGGACGGGAACCCAATAATCGTTGGGTCGACTGATCTATCTGTTTTCTAAGACCGAGCTCATTTTCCTAATTCTTCATTCTCTCTCTCTCTCTCCCTCTCTCATCCTATACTCACATCAATCTTACAATCATTCTTTCGTTAACTCCCCCACCCAACCTCACCTCCCTCATTTATCCCTAAGCTTACCTACATGCTTTTATTTGTACAACCCAACCCCCCATTTTGTTCCCAACTTTTCCTCTCCCAGTTTTCTCTTGGTTGTCCCACGTCTCCCCCTTCTCGGCGTGCGCATATATTACAGTCTTTATTTGCTCACTCCGAGTGGTGGCGTTTTCGCCTACCAGCGCCCGCACGTTCCCCACTCCGCTCGGTGTGAGTGAGTAGGGCGCGTGCCAGGCTCCTTTGATACTCGCCTGAATTAGACGGTCTCACTTCTACAAACTTTTTTTCGGATACTTTGTGAGCCGCCATCGAGTTGTGTATGCTATTTGACCAGCATCCTTCCAGTTGGATTAACGCTATTTGTTGTTTCTGTGTTACTTGATAATGGCGCTGATTTCTGCCATATTTTTTTGTCTCCGTGACTCTTGCATTTATTTGGTTATTCGACCATAAAATATAATAACGTAAGCTGTGAAATTAAGTTTTTTAATTTATTTATTTGGCGTCCGATTATAAACGTGAGTGGGAATACATCTATATGCTATATGGGGGGGGGGGGATGTTGTCGGTTGTCATGTATTATATATATAGGACATGAGGGGTAGCTGAGGGGGTAGCTGTCATGTAATACATATATAGGACATGTGGGGGTAGCTGTCATATAACACATATATGGGACATGAGGGGGTAACTGTCATGTAATACATATTTAGGACATGATGGTACAGCTTTCATGTAATACGTCTATAGGACATGAGGGTACATGTCTCAAGTAATACATCTATAGAACATGAGAGGGTAATTGTCATGTAATACATCTATAAAACATATGGGGTAACTGTCATGTAATACATATATAGGACATGAGGGGCTGGCTGTCATGTGATACATCTATACATTTCATTGCTCACCTGAACTGTTTATTTGACAGTGGTCTTTGAAACCACACAAGCATGACCGGCGTAAAGTGATTGTGATCCGAAGTAAGAGATTAAATCAGGTATAAGAGATTAAGTCAGACGTAAAGAGATTAAGTCAGGCGTAAAGAGATTTAGTCAGACGTAAAGAGATTTAGTCAGACGTAAAGAGATTAAGTCAGGCGTAAAGAGATTTAGTCAGACGTAAAGAGATTTAGTCAGACGTAAAGAGATTAAGTCAGGCGTAAATATATTAAGTCAGACGTAACGAGATTAAGTCAGACGTAAAGAGATTAAATCAGGCGTAAAGAGATTATGTCAGATTTAGTAGTTTAGTTATATTTTAGCAGATGATGTCTGATGTCAATTTTTGTCTTATGTCTTATTATGTCTGATGTCAAATTATGTCTGATGTCATATATAAGATCTGATGTTAGATAATATGCTTCAGGTAAAAAGAAAATGCTTCGAAAAAAAATAGTATTGGTGAGCCTACCCATTGAGCCAACAATGGTACTGCAGTGCATTGAAAAGCAAATGTATATTTGTCTCCGTGGCCTATTGTTATCGCTGTTAAAGACTTGTGTTTTTTTTTAAAGCCGAGTTCTTCAGAGTTATTTTCGCCTGTTGTGTTGAGCCATTCATCATCAAAGGGCGCGCCGGTCCCATATATTTTAGCATTAGGAAATAGGGGAGCCTTGTATAGAGAACAGTCTAAACTAGGTTTATTTTTAAAAATTTTCCTTGGCATTTCAGGCAAGTTAAAAACGCCATTTGCAGATTTCGTTGTGCTTTCTATCTAGATGGATGAGCAATGCATGAACCCGCCTCTGGGTGTGACCCCATAGTAAGAACTTCTCTCAAGACTTCGGTTTTTTTTCCGACGAGTTATACTGAGTGCCATTTCTGTTAAGCAGTTCTGACTTTAAAGTCACAATTTAACAAATACATTAGAAGCATAGCTAAAAATTGATGCTAAAATATGTAATTATTGTGATTTAATCTATAGATTGTGATATAATTTATAGATTGTGATTTAATGTATAGATTGTGATTTAATGTATAGATTGTGTTATAACAAAAAGTCAAGAAAAATAAATACAAAATAAACTAAAAATGCTTAGTAAATTCTCCACCGGCCGTGAGCGACCAAAATACAAGAAGAAATTTGAGGTGATGAAGAATGTAAACATATAATTTAATGCAACCAAGAGGGATACGATACTAACACGTGTAGTTTTCATTACGTATTGAACACATATATGTCGTGTTTGTTATTGAACACGTATATGTTGTGTTTGTTATTGAACACATACATGTTGTGTTTGTAATTAAAACAGTTAAGTTTCAAAAGATTGGGACATGAAAATAATATTTGAAAAAAAAAACAACCAACAACTTAGTTACAGTTAAACGTAGGTCCTTGTATGGTCCTTGTATGGTCCTTGTATGGTCCTTGTATGGTCCTTGTATGGTCCTTGTATGGTCCTTGTATGGTCGTTGTATGGTTCTTGTATGGTCCTTGTATGGTCCTTGTATGATTAATAGAATCGGATAACATTAATTTTAATTCGATTACTGGGTAGGAAATTAGGTTTGCAAATCCTACATTTGTTTGACACCGCATTGAGGTATAACTTGGCCGAAATAAACTCCAGCATCTAGCTCAAACTACATTAGCATTGCCAGATAGCTGAAATCCAGTCCAATAAAGTTCAATTTAAACAGCACTGTTGAAGTTCATGTTGTTGTAGTGTTCTTGCACAGGCATGTTGTGTAGACACGCACGTGTCTCGCTGTCGACAGTAAAATACTTCCAGGACAAAGATTCGTTGATCTAACCGGCGATATCATCTGCCTTCTCCAGTGATCATATTCAGTAAGACAACGGTAAGCAGACGAATTCCATATGACCTGGTGTGGATCTCTCGCTATCTCGGCGCCCTCGTCAACGCCCCCGTGTAGATAATAGCGTTTAAGTCTGAGCTGGGTCAACACCATCGGATGAACCTTACAAGGTGGGAGTTCAAATCTCCATGACCTCGTCTTTGGTATTCAATCTACATCGCATCACCTGGGATGTTCCATTAACTTTACCTGAACGAAGGGATTCTATATTCCTGGGATTAACTCAGAGGCGGGTAAGCATTTAAAAATGTGTTGGCGTGGATGTTAATGGCATTGTCGTTAAATTAAAAAAGGGTGTGTGTTTGTGGGGGGGGGGGGTATATTAAGAAATGCACCTATTCCTTTTGAAAATAAATACCGTATTTTACGGACTAAAAGACGCAACTTAATTTTTAAATAAAATTTTTACCATTTTTGGGTGCGTCTTATACTCGAAATTAATATGAATTTTGGAGGCAATTTTTCGAAGAAAAAAGTTCGTCTCATAGTCCGTAAAAAAAGTATATTTTCTTCATCTTAAACGCCGCAACTTGAGTTGAGATTAGAACGAGCGAGCACAGACCTATGAGATACAACTTTGTGGAACTTTACTCAAAGTCTCAGTTTCTAGTCCTTGTAGACGGACATCACTTTAATAAGGACACATTTGGGAATGTGTGCCAGATAGCGATACAGCTTGTATTTTTAACAAGTAATTGTATCGTGGTCATCAAGTGAGTGTGCAAGCCGATTGGCTTCTGTCAATAAAGTAGGTCTGTGCAAGCCAATTGGCTTCTGTCAAGATAGTAGGATTGTACAAGCCAATGGGTTTCTGTCAATATAGTAGGACTGTGCAAGCCAATTGGTTTCTGTCAATATAGTAGGATTGTGCAAGCCAAGCCAATAGGCTTCATTCAAGATAGTAGGATTGTGCAAGCCAATGGGTTTCTGTCAATATAGAAGGACTGTGCAAGCCAATTGATTTCTGTCAATATAGTAGGACTGTGCAAGCTAATTGGCTTCTGTCAATATAGTAGGACTGTGCAAGCCAATTGGCTTCTGTCAAGATAGTAGGATTGTGCAAGCCAATGAGTTTCTGCCAATATAGTAGGACTGTGCAAGCAAATTAAATTCTGTTAATGTCTTTGTGAATGAGTGTGTACGTGTGTGTCATTTGGGTAGGGCAGGGAGGGGCACCCCCCCCCCCTGAATTTGCAGGTTTTATTTAAATTGCTAGGTACTTTGGCGCCTTCAGTACTAAACAACTAAATAAGCCGACCAAGTTTTAGCCCCCACCCTTCCGTGAAAAAACCCTGAAAAGAATCCCCTGGTGCGCAGGGGAAGGGGAGGAAAGGATATTATAGTGGTTCTAGACCGTACTAGTATTTTCGAGACATTTTGAAAAGAGAATGCTAGACCAACCTTCAAATGGGGGATTTAAAGAAAAGAGGCAGAGGCGCGAGCTTCTCAGGGTCAGATTCCCTCTCCCATCTCACAATGTAAAGTAACTAGGCATTCGGTTTCGAGACACACTTCAAGGTGGAATGGTTTGTACGACAGTGGTGGCGTAAATCGGTTGAGAGTTCAAAAGGCGAAATGATAGGATAAGAATTGATTTTTTTCCGTTTGCAGTTATTCCAAGTACTCATAGTCAATCACAATAACGGTATACCGTAATAAGCTTATAACAAATTAGTAAAGTGTTATTGGTTCCTCTAACCGGACATTGAGACCACACATGCAGTCCACTGGTAACTTGACATTGAGACTACACATGCAGTCCACTGGTAACTTGACATGGAGACCACATATGCAGTCCACTGGTAACTTTACATTGAGGCAACACATATAGTCCCACTAGGAACTTGACTTTGGCATCACACATGCAGTCCACTGGTAACTTGACATTGAGATTACACATATAGTCGCACTGGTAACTTGACATTGAGACCACACATGCAGTCCACTGGTAACTTGACATTGAGACCAGACATGCAGTCCACTGGTAACTTGACATTGAGACCACACATGCAGTCCACTGTTAACTTGACATTGAGGCAAAACATATAGTCCCACTGGTAACTTGGGATTGAGACAACACATGCAGTCCCACTGGTAACTTGACATTGAGGCAACACATATAGTCCCACTGGTAACTTGGCATTGAGACAACACATGCAGTCCCACTGGTAACTTGACATTGAGTCAACACATATAGTCCCACTGGTAACTTGACTTTGAGTCAACACATATAGTTCCACTGGTAACTTGACTTTGAGATCACACATGCAGTCCCACTGGTAACTTGACTTTGAGATCACACATGCAGTCCCACTGGTAACTTGACTTTGAGATCACAAATGCAGTCCCACTGGTACCTTGAAATTGTAACAAGACCACCTTTCTAGATTAAGCTTAAACCGTTTTCGGTTGTATTGTTACTTTAATCAGGCAATCAATAAATACCAATTGGTTTTAAAAAGGTTATTTTGTTAAAATATGCTGTGTAAGAGGTCCCTTTACATAGCAGGCTCTAATCGTTTCTGCACGTATATCCCAGACATGTCAATAATAACTTCGAAAGGACTTGATTGATTTATTGGACTTGGTCTTGTACCGATACTTTCTCAACTTTAAAACAACTCTGGCATAAATCACGTCTCCACCGTGTGTAGTTGCTTTTTAGAGAATATTTTGGGAATGTGTTGCACTGTGTGGGGCTGTGTGAAGTCTGTGTGTGTGCTGTGCGGGGATGTGTGAATGCTGTTTGGTGGCTATGTTAATGCTGTGTGAATGCTATGTGAATGCTGTGTTAATGCTGTGTGGTGTCTGTGTGAATGTTGTGTGAATCCTATGTGAATGCTGTGTGGTGGCTGTGTTAATGCTGTGTGAATGATGTGTGGTGGCTGTGTTAATGCTGTGTGAATGCTGTGTGGTGGCTGTGTGAATGCTGTGTGAATGCTGTGTGGTGGCTGTGTGAATGCTGTGTGGTGGCTGTGTGAATGCTGTGCGAATGCTGTGTGGTGGCTGTGTGAATGCTGTGTGGTGGCTGTGTGAATGCTGTGTGAATGCTGTGTGGTGGCTGTGTGAATGCTGTGTGGTGGCTGTGTGAATGCTGTGTGGAGGCTGTGTGATTGCTGTGTGGAGGCTGTGTGAATGCTGTGTGTTGTGGTGGTGTTGTGGTTGGTGTGTGGTGGTGGTGTGTTTGGTGTGTGGTGGCTGTGTGTTTGCTGTGTGGTGGTTGTGTGGTTGCTGTGTGAATGCTGTGTGGTGGCTGTGTGAATGCTGTGTGGTGGCTGTGTGAATGCTGTTCGAATGCTGTGTGGTGGCTGTGTGAATGCTGTGTGGTGGCTGTGTGAATGCTGTGTGGTTGCTGTGTGAATGTTGTGTGAATTTTGTGTGAATGCTGTGTGG
This sequence comes from Lymnaea stagnalis, assembly GCA_964033795.1. Taxonomy (NCBI): domain Eukaryota; kingdom Metazoa; phylum Mollusca; class Gastropoda; family Lymnaeidae; genus Lymnaea; species Lymnaea stagnalis. The sequence goes on along the minus strand of CAXITT010000015.1, from coordinate 729,754 downwards.
TGGCTGTGTGAATGCTGTGTGGTTGCTGTGTGAATGGTGTGTGAATTTTGTGTGAATGCTGTGTGGTGCTGTGTTAATGCTGTTTGGTGGCTGTGTGAATGATGTGTGAATGCTGAGTGGTGGCTATGTTAATGTTGTGTGAATTTTGTGTGAATGCTGTGTTAATGCTGTGTTAATGCTGTGTGGTGGCTGTGTGGTGGCTGTGTTAATGCTATGTGGTGGCTGTGTGAATGTTGTGTGAGTGCTGTGTGGTGGCCGTGTGAATGCTGTGTGGTGGCTGTGTGAGGACTCTGTGGGTCACTTTTCTCACTCTTTAAAACAAACTTCTACCACAAGATAGGCAATACAAATTGAAGCTTAATGTTCATAGTTCAATGACGGGACTCTCTTCATTTGGAATCAATTTTAACATCATCAATACAATTATACAATCACCTTGGGATCATCCAGTGATTTTCACATCAGTCGCTGGCGTAAATATATATTGATTTTTTATGTTCTGTATAAAATGTAAATTCATAACTTCTATATAGGTCATACTTCTGAAAAATGCTTTCTGTTACTTTGTTTCCAACTCAGTCATTAGGATTGGAATTTTACTGGTCATAAACCCCCCCCCCCCCATATAAGAAGCTGGTATTTAAAGTTCATGTTTTTTGTATGTTTTTTTCCAATCTACTGACGTAAAGTTTTTGACGTCTCCAGTCATTGCAGGAAAAGTGTTCAGATTTGGCAGACACAAAATCATAATACTGTAAGTAAAGTATCCGAAATTTACTTTTTCTTTATTTTCAAACTTATTTCCAATGTTATTGGGAATGAGTTGTTCTTAGGTCCATTTCTTTAGGTCGTCCAAATATGGCAGTTCTAGTTTGCTCCAAGTGTTGAGGAGATACGATTTCAGATAGAAATCATAAAAATCAATATCTGCCTACTTTTGCCCAAACCCATTTGAAATCCTGGGTAAATTCTTGAGAAGAGCAAAGAGACGGGTATTGAGAATTTGGACGGCCATGTTGGCACGCTTTGAATATCGTAAAGATTTGGGGAGGGGGGGGGTCAGTCAAACTCCTCGGTAGGAGGGGAAGGGTGGCTTTGAGCGAGATTTGGATCCGCGAGATGAGATGTTAGATGAGATGTTAGATGAGATGTTAGATGAGATGTTAGATGAGATGTTAGATGAGATGTTAGATGAGATGTTAGATGAGATGTTAGATGAGATGTTAGATGAGATGTTAGATGAGATGTTAGATGAGATGTTAGATGAGATGTTAGATGAGATGTTAGATGAGATGTTAGATGAGATGTTAGATGAGATGTTAGATGAGATGTTAGATGAGATGTTAGATGAGATGTTAGATGAGATGTTAGATGAAATGTTAGATGAGATGTTAGATGAGATGTTAGATGAGATGTTAGCCTGACCATACGATAAAATTGTTATAAATAGAAGCAGATAGGATTAGGTAACTCGGTGGTCGGGGTGGGGGAAAAAGGGGGGGGGGGAAAGTGAGAGGAATCAAAATCGTGGCTGGGATTTCGAGTTTGAGTTTCAGGGTTAAGGGATTCGTTTAGATTTTTTAAATATTTTTTTGTCTTGGAGTATTGACACACGAATATACCTTGGAGTCCTAACACATAAATATGCCTTGGAGTCATAACACGTGAATATGCGGTGGAGTCATAACACATGAATATGCGGTGGAGTCATAAAAAATAAATATGTCTTGGAGTAATAAAACATGAGTATGCATTGTAGTCATAACACATGAATATGGCTTGGAGTCATAACAAATGAATATGGCTTGGAGTCATAACACATGAATATAATCCTTTTAAAAAATACCTTTAAAAATTCCGAACAAAGCTCTCTGAAATTCTACTATCTCGGTGGGTAGCTTGTCGATATTTGAGCAATAATACTAATCTAGCCCTACATCTAGAAGATGAGGCACAATACTAATCCAGCCCTACAACTAGTAGGTGAAGCCTTTAAAAAAATGTCTTTCTGGTCAATGCAAAAAATAACCAACCAAAGAGAAAATCCTATACGAGACATTTTTAAAGTTGATGATGAGATACTATTCTTGTTCAATGGATTATACCTCAATAACCTCCACTCGCCATCTCTCTAAATTTAAAAACAACTCTTAAAGCTACTTCATTTTCCACTGCCGGGTAAGATGTCTGTTCATGGTGTGTATTGTTTGGTGAGACCATTTCAACAACAACAACAACACATGAACAAAGTGCGTCATGTTTACCCAAGAAGAGAAAGAAATGTGTTGAATGGTGCACGCACTGACCTTAACCCAAGTTGAACGCGCATTCTTCCCCCAGCACACCACTATAAATAAACTGTATAACTCACTGCTATGTGTGGCTGAATTTCTGTAGCACGTGCAAAAAGTATCAGGAGAGATGGTGCGCTGTCAGGCTGGGGCTCACCAGACAGACGTAATACCTGGCGCAGGGGAGCTAACTCAAAGCGACACCTTTTGCGTTTTGGACTTTTGCATATGTCTTGCTAGGTAACTACTTGGAAAGCTCTCCGGGAGTATAGCGGTTTTACTCCCTTTAATATTCTTTTTGCATATTTTGTCGCCCCTAACTCACCACCCTAACTCATCACCCTAACTCACCACCCTAACTCACCACTCTAACTCACCACCCTAACTCACCACCTTAACTCATCACCCTAACTCACCACCCTAACTCATCACCCTAACTCACCACCCTAACTCATCACCCTAACTCACCATTCAAACTCATCACCCTAACTCACCACCCTAACTCACCACCCTAACTCATCACCCTAACTCACCACCCTAACTCACCACCCTAACTCACCACCCCAACTCACCACCCCAACCCACCACCCTAACTCACCACCCCAACTCACCACCCTAACTCACCACCCTAACTCATCACCCTAACTCACCATTCTAACTCATCACCCCAACTCATCACCCTAACTCATCACCCTAAATCACCACCCTAACTCACCACCCTAACTCACCACCCTAACTCATCACCCTAACTCACCACCCTAACTCACCACCCTAACTCACCACCCTAACTCACCACCCTAACTCACCACCCTAACTCACCACCCTAACTCACCACCCTAACTCACCACCCTAACTCACCACCCTAACTCCAAACTCTAACTCACCATTCTAACTCATAACTGTAAATCACCATTCTGACTGACCACTCTAACTCAACGCTTTAAATCTGACATTTAATCTAATTGTTTATCAGCTGTTTGCTGACATTCATTTCACCTTCTAGTCCCTCCACACAAAAATTCATACTTCGTGAACATAAAATTGTTCCCGTTGAGTTGTCATTCTTGTTGCCAATGACTCACATTCTTGTTGTTGGCTACCACGTGTCTGGCTGCGCGTGCTTCTAACTGCCAAGAATGAAATCTTTTTCAAGTGTTACAGACAAAGGAGCTGCCTACTTTCCTTTAGTCTCTTTAATCTGACTTCTCGGTTTTAAATGGCAGACATTGTTTGCAGATCAAACATCGGTCTCACTAGAATATGCAGTGGTTCCCATATCGATGCGGAAGTGCCCTTGAAAATTATTGTTTTGTGTTTGCTACAATGTTATCAGGTTTTTCTGTAAAAAGGGAACAACATGTCTTATATATAGTTACCTCTTAAGATTTTACGAAAACTATATTTCTTACAAATCATCTGAGCTCTGTCACATCAGCTTTCTTACCCTGGGTCTTATATGCTATAATGAACAACTGTGAAATGCTGGGTTTCAAATAATAACACTTATAACAAACTAACTTAGCTCTACCGAGAGTAAGAGTAAGCATACGATGGTCAATGCCAACAAGTGTCAACAAGTGTCAACAAGTGTCACAAGTGTCAACAAGTGTCAACAAGTGTCACAAGTGTCAACAAGTGTCAAGAAGTGTCAAGCGCCATAGAAAAGATGATTTTGAAATAAACCCGTTTAAGACTCAATGACGAGGGGGGGATATAGACTGCAACTCAATTGTAGATGTTATTTGTTAATGTTACAATTTTTCATGCAGTTTGTTTTAATGTATATCGGTTAACTTTAAGAGATGTAAACATGCCCATTAACATAAACTGTTTAGTGATAGCCACGCATTTCACTGAGCTATTAGTGATAATCACACATTTCACTGAGCTATTAGTGATAATCACACATTTCACTCAGCTATTAGTGATAATCACACATTTCACTGAGCTATTAGTGATAATCACACATTTCACTGAGCTATTAGTGATAATCACACATTTCACTAAGCTATTAGTGATAATCACACATTTCACTGAGCTATTAGTGATAATCACACATTTCACTGAGCTATTAGTGATAATCACACATTTCACTGAGCTATTAGTGATAATCACACATTTCACTGAGCTATTAGTAATAATCACACATTTCACTCAGCTATTAGTGATAATCACACATTTCACTCAGCTATTAGTGATAATCACACATTTCACTCAGCTATTAGTGATGAGCACACATTTTTTCTGAGCTAAGAAAACATTTATAAAATATACCAGATAATTGTCTAATTTTCAATAAGATGATGAGGCCAAGCCATGCAAAATGAACAAAAAATATGTATTCTCTTTCCACACTGTATTCGGATGCGTCCACCCTGGAAGTACACACCACTAACTTTTTAAGTACAGACCACTAACTTTTTAATATACTGATCACTTACTTTTTTCTGTAAAGACCACTAAGATTTGATATACCAACCACTAAGTTTTTGATGTACAGACGCCTAACTTTTTAAGTACACACACCTAACTTTTTAAAGTTAAAACCACTAACTTTTTTGATGCACAGACCATTAAGTTTCTAATATACAGGCGACCAATTAAGTAATGCCACTAACTTTTTGAAGTAAAGACCACTAACATTTTGATGTACAGACCACTAACATTTTGATGTACAGACCACTAACATTTTGATGTAAAGACCACTAACATTTTAATGTACAGACCACTAATATTTTGATGTACAGCCCACTAACATTTTGATGTACAGATCACTAACATTTTTATGTACAGACCACTAACATTTTGATGTACAGACCACTAACATTTTGATGTACAAACTACTAACATTTTGATGTACAGACCACTAACATTTTGATGTACAGACCACTAACATTAATGTGTTGTTAAAATTAAAAACTGTGTCATGTAAATCACAACTTAATGAAGTTATTGATTTCAAAATAATGTTTGCTCTTTTAACGCATAAATTCATTTATTTTACCCTCTGTTTCTCCAAAACTCCAGCCCCCCCCCCCCCTTCCCCCNCTGACCTACATTCTAGCTGATGCTGACCTACATTCTAGCTGATGCTGACCTACATTCTAGCTGATGCTGACCTACATTCTAGCTGATGCTGACCTACATTCTAGCTGATGCTGACCTACATTCTAGCTGATGCTGACCTACATTCTAGCTGATGCTGACCTACATTCTAGCTGATGCTGACCTACATTCTAGCTGATGCTGACCTACATTCTAGCTGATGCTGACCTACATTCTAGCTGATGCTGACCTACATTCTAGCTGATGCTGACCTACATTCTAGCTGATGCTGACCTACATTCTAGCTGATGCTGACCTACATTCTAGCTGATGCTGACCTACATTCTAGCTGATGCTGACCTACATTCTAGCTGATGCTGACCTACATTCTAGCTGATGCTGACCTACATTCTAGCTGATGCTGACCTACATTCTAGCTGATGCTGACCTACATTCTAGCTGATGCTGACCTACATTCTAGCTGATGCTGACCTACATTCTAGCTGATGCTGACCTACATTCTAGCTGATGCTGACCTACATTCTAGCTGATGCTGACCTACATTCTAGCTGATGCTGACCTACATTCTAGCTGATGCTGACCTACATTCTAGCTGATGCTGACCTACATTCTAGCTGATGCTGACCTACATTCTAGCTGATGCTGACCTACATTCTAGCTGATGCTGACCTACATTCTAGCTGATGCTGACCTACATTCTAGCTGATGCTGACCTACATTCTAGCTGATGCTGACCTACATTCTAGCTGATGCTGACCTACATTCTAGCTGATGCTGACCTACATTCTAGCTGATGCTGACCTACATTCTAGCTGATGCTGACCTACATTCTAGCTGATGCTGACCTACATTCTAGCTGATGCTGACCTACATTCTAGCTGATGCTGACCTACATTCTAGCTGATGCTGACCTACATTCTAGCTGATGCTGACCTACATTCTAGCTGATGCTGACCTACATTCTAGCTGATGCTGACCTACATTCTAGCTGATGCTGACCTACATTCTAGCTGATGCTGACCTACATTCTAGCTGATGCTGACCTACATTCTAGCTGATGCTGACCTACATTCTAGCTGATGCTGACCTACATTCTAGCTGATGCTGACCTACATTCTAGCTGATGCTGACCTACATTCTAGCTGATGCTGACCTACATTCTAGCTGATGCTGACCTACATTCTAGCTGATGCTGACCTACATTCTAGCTGATGCTGACCTACATTCTAGCTGATGCTGACCTACATTCTAGCTGATGCTGACCTACATTCTAGCTGATGCTGACCTACATTCTAGCTGATGCTGACCTACATTCTAGCTGATGCTGACCTACATTCTAGCTGATGCTGACCTACATTCTAGCTGATGCTGACCTACATTCTAGCTGATGCTGACCTACATTCTAGCTGATGCTGACCTACATTCTAGCTGATGCTGACCTACATTCTAGCTGATGCTGACCTACATTCTAGCTGATGCTGACCTACGTAAAAATTGTTGCTGACCTACATTATAGTTGTTGCTAACATAGACGATGAACATTATTTACCTTTTAACATGAATATGGTGAATCAGTATTTTTAGCGCCACTTGTTATTTGATTTTTACCGGCAATACATCATAACCACAGCATGACATCCCGAGATATGGCAGCATGACATTCTGAGATGTGGCTTTACTCGTTTAAGTGTACATTGACCGATTCAACATTGTTCTGTACATACATAATGGAATTTATAAAAAAAACATATACTAAGTAGACGTATGTCGATATTGGTATGTAGACGACGAGCTTACGTCATCTTTACCCGTGTATTTACTCTAGCTGACCTCAAGCTCGGAACCGCATTTAGGGTGTGGCTAACTAAAAATAGTCTCTCTTGACCTTGTTTACAACTAAATAAAATCTTTAATTGTATTATTAGAATTCTTTAGAAAAATCAAAATAATCAGGAGAGAAAATGTCTTTAAAACAGGCTAAATATATTTAGCGACAGGAAGGAAGCGAGAGATATTTTGTCATCACTTTAGAGGTTTGCTTTACGAGGCAGAGATTTGTTTACTAACATTTGCAGTGTGAGTGTAGAATCCCTATTCATCATTGCACCTTTTTACAACATTGTATCTTTTTCAACATTATACCGGGACTAGCCAATCGCTATACTGTAAGGGCATAGCTTTAATGTATTTCTTTTTGATTTTGTAATTTATTATTACCATTAAATTTATATTTATTAATTGTAATTAGCCATTGTTTGGGTATCGTTTTATTTGTTACTTTATTTAATTTATAGTATCGTCTTTTGGTGTGTACTGTTTTAGAACGAGCCATGTACTTACTTAAGAGATGAATCGCTCCATAGTGAGAACAGTACGTTACAAAATTGGGGGCATTTCCGGGATAATTTGAATCCATAACTTTTCTTATTACACAAATACTAAATTGAGTGTTTGTCTGTGGATTTTAAACCACTGTTTTCTTTAATTTACTCAAACTATTTTGAGTACACGATACCATTTTTAACAATACCAATAACAGAGCTAGTTGCAAACTAAAAAATTCAATTTTAGTGTGTTCATTAAATAAAAAAATAAATAAATAAAACGTAGTGTTATATTCTGCCTGTGCCAAAATGGATTTCGATATTAACAACCCACCAGTAGAGCCATTAGACACATGTATTAGGACTGTTTTCCATTGCTAAATATTTATAAATAAGTGTAGCTCATTCGGCAGCAGAAAAGACCATACGAGATATGATCATCATCCACTTAGTGGATGAGGACATGTTGTCTGAATTACTAACTGTCCTTAGTCAATTAACCGCATGATCCTGGTATGGAGTTCCTAAGAGAAGCTCAAGCAAATGGAGATAGCTGCTCAGAGCGAGAAATAACGAGAGCTTAAAAAATGGAGCCAGAGCTACAGAGAGAGAAAAAAGAAAAAGATAGAGAATTACATATAAATTTAAAAGAAATGGAGATAACGGCCAATTTTTGAGAAATGGAAAGTAGACTCACGGCTCTAGCCGGTCAGGGTTGCGATGCAATTTTTAAAAAAAAGTAATACCTAAATTTGCAGAGAAAGATGTGGACCAATATTTTGCTCATTTTGAGATAACTGCCCAAAATTTTGAAATTCCTAAACACATGTGGTCTACCTTACTGCAACCGGCTCTGACTAGTAGGGCAGCCGAAGTTTTTGTGTCCTTGAACGCGTAACAGCGATGGTACTATAACCTTTGCCAAATCATAAATACTTAAGGCTTATGAATGTGTCCCTCGAAACCTACCGTAAAAAGTTAAGGGAGCTGTGGAAACGGAATGGCCAAACTCATGTTGAGTTCCTTCGAGAAAAGGAAGGACTCCTGGATAAATGGCTACGCGCAACAAAAACTGACACAGGCTTTAAAAAGTTCAAGGACCTCATTTTTTTGGAGGAGTTCAAGATTTGTGTCCATGAAGAGGTAGGAACACATACCGCAGACCGTGGCGAAAGTGACGCACATACGGCAGCAGTTTTAGCTGATAACTTCACCATCTCACATCAACTCTCAAAGAACCCACTTGACACCAAAAAATACAGACACACTAAGGCCGCAGCATCGACTTACAGCAAACCTCCACAATATCCTATAACCCTGGTACAAAAGAAATAAGTACCAAAGGCACATGTCCCTACTGTAAAAAAAAGGACATACGAGGGAAGAGTGTTGGAAACTCATGAAGAAAACTGAGAAGACCACACTTCCTGTTACACAGCTTGTGCGTCTCGTCATACATCTGGAAACACATTTTCAAAATTCAAAAGTTTTTGCTCTCCAGATGTCCATACAATCTTCAAAGATGTTTATCATGACTCATCAAAGAGTTTTAATATAAACAATAAGGCTAGTTTTACCAACTTCAGCCAAGTTCCTGCTTCGACTGCGAGATTTATGAGCTTGTCGCCAAGATCCTTTTGCTCCAAGAAGAGGTCTACCTCCAGAGGGCATCTTACCGAGGACTTTTGTGCAAGGGTTGATGACTCTCGCTACACAGAGTATTACTTTTTCTACCCTAGCCGAACGTCTCACGACTCCACCAAGGTCCAAACTTCTACACCACACACTACTGATGTCATACAAGACTTCATGCCTTTTATATCGGATAGTTTGGTATCACTGCCAGGTGATTTTTACAGTCTACGACCAATCAAAATCTTACGAGATACAAGTGCGTCACAGTCCTTGCTACTTGAGCGTATACTTCTCTTGTCTAATCATACTGCTACTGGGAGCAGCATCCTGTTAAGAGGTGTAGAGCTGGAATGCATTAATGTACCTTTACATCTCATCAATCTTAAATCAGACTTAGTCTCCGGATCTGTGGTTGTGGGTGTCCGACCGACGTTACCATTGGACGGCATCTCGTTGCTGCTAAGCAATGACTTAGCTGGTGGGAAAGTAATAGCCGAACCCATCGTTACTCATGAACCTTGTTATACCGAATCTCAAGAAGAAGTCCCAGAATTGTATCCAGCATGTGCTGTTACCAGGGCCATGAGTTCGAATATCTCCGAAAAAGAGATTTCACCATAAAGTAATAAAATCCATCCTGAAATTGATCGGGGAACAAAATTTTTGCTAGTTTTAACGAAGAGTCAAGTAATCACAAGACACCAACTCGAAAGCAGCTTATTGAAGAGCATTTTTATCACGAGATATTTTACTTTACGGGACGAAAGGCTAGAGTTATTTTTAGAGTGTGTTATTCTTGATAGAGTTTTGTTTACGTATATGTGTAAATTGCTATTCATCGTTGTACTTTTTTTGCACTTTCTATTATCATCAACTGTGTACCAGTACAAGCAAAATAGTACTCTGTAAGTTAATTATTTTAATTATACTTTTTTGTGTTGTAATTTATTAGTAACTTAATTTATATTCTTACGTTAGATGTTCACATCTTTACGCATCACTGCTCAGTAAACAAAACCATCGTGTACTCCTCCTCATTGTCCCATCTTCCTTCATCCCAAACCTTATGCAGTCATTGAGATAGTATATCCTTCTAGATGACATAGACATACAACATACACTACAATTAATTCAAGTATATCACTCCATGGCATATACACTACAATGACCTTAAGTATCTCAGATAAATATATACTCTACAATGAACTAAAGATGTACAATGTATCTACAATGTATTAAAGTATTTTACTTAATGACATATACACTAAAAATAATAGTATCTCACTAGATGACATATACACTATAATGAATTCAAGTATCTTACTTAATGACATATACACTACATAAACAAAAGAAAGTTACTAAATGACGTACACAAAACAAGTTAGTCAAACATCTGTCTAGATTGGAGGGCTACCTAACATTTTTCTCCATTACCGCTTGATGGAAATTTCTTTTAAGAGTAGCCCAGTACGGACATTTTTCTTCTCCTAAACGGAATTGCTATACAAATTACATTTTTTGAAGATTTCCGTCATTAGAAATGTGTACATACTTCCAAACTGTCCGCACTGTACGCCCAGGGATACTAGTATATCAGTTTTGAGAACTACTACTTGAGATGACGTAGTCACACCACATTTAAGTCACCTTCATCTAAGGTTGACATAAACTTCATGTAAATCAAGTAGTCTCATAGATGACACATACTTCATGTAACACACATTGCATTATAGATGACATAGATTTCATGTAACACAAGTAGCTTCAAAGATGACAGAGATTTCATTCAACACAAGTCAGCCTAAAAATGACATAGACTTCATGTAACACAAGTAGCCTCATAGATGACATAGACTTCATAAAAGACAAGTAGCCTCATAGATGACATAGACTTCATAAAAGACAAGTAGCCTCATAGATGACATAGACTTCATAAAAGACAAGTAGCCTCATAGATGACATAGACTTCATAAAAGACAAGTAGCCTCATAGATGACATAGACTTCATAAAAGACAAGTAGGCTCATAGATGATATAGACTTTATGTAACCCAAGTCGTCTCATAGATGACATAGACTTCACTCAAGACAATTAACGTCATAGATGACCTAGATTTCATGTAACACAAGTAGCCTCTGCCTCATAGATGACATGAACTTCATGTAACACAAGTATCCTCTTAGATGAGATAGACTTTAAGGAGCACAAGTAGCTTCATAGTTGACATTCAACACAAATCAGCCTAAAACTGACATATATTTCATGTAACACACGTAGCCTCATAGATGATATAGACCATATTTAACACAAGTAGTCTCATATGTGACATAGACTTCATGTAAGACAAACAGCCTCATAGATGAAATAGACTTCATGTAACACAAGTAGCCTCATAGATGAAATAGACTTCATGTAACACAAGTAGCCTCATAGATGAAATAGACTTCATGTAAAACAAGTAGCCTCATAGATGAATAGATTTCATGTACACACGTAACCTCAAAGATGACATAGACTTCATGTAGCACACGTAACCTCAAAGATGACATAGACTTCATGTAGCACAAGTAGGCCGGCATCCATCCACGTCCTGCCCAGCAATGTCTGAATTTCGTTCAGTTTACAAGTAGACCAGGCTGTGATAGGATAATCTTTTCATGGGAGTTAATCAGGGTTTAAATCAGATCCCATTGAACTATCTGGAATCTTAGCCAGAATCTACCTGACAGGCAAATATCAATCTTGAAATAAAATAGACGGTTTATTGCTCTATTGCACATGGTTCTGAAGTCTGTTATAGAAACAGTTCATTGCAGTTGTGTTTCCCAACGTGGGGCCTACGTACAGCGGGGCAATTGGATTGTGTAAGGGAGCTATTTAAATCTGAGCTGTCTAAAATTTGAAAACCAACTGTCTACTATGATTGAAATTGTATTTTAATGAAAGAGAAACATTAAAGTCTCTATTGACTGCTCATACTGCAACTGTTCATCGTACTCTTGAAGCGAGTTCTGAAATGTCCTTAATCATCGTTAAATCTGGGAAAAATCATACCGTCAAGATCAGCATTTCTTAAAACGGTTCTGGAAAAAGAAGACAACGACGTGAAAGCTAGGCCACCCAGAAACAATACTGTTAGCAGAACAATAGACGAAATGAGTGAAGATATTGAAATGCAGCTTGTTGAAGAGCTGAAAACAAGAAGCTTCGAGAGACAGTGAGGTTGTACTGATAACTTACGTAAGATACATTAATGGAGGTTATTTTGCTGAAGAAATGTTATGTAAATCATTAGAAAGCACCACTACAGCCAAAGATAATTTTTAAATATGCTATAAAATTACTTAGATGTCTATAATATGCCAATGAAAAGTATAACATCTTGTGCTGCTGATGGTGCTCCTAATATGACGGGCAAGAAAAATGGCTGCTTAATATTGATGAAAGATAAGAATCCAGAAATGCTATTTGTGCACCATGTTATTCATAGGGAAAACTTAGTACCTAAAAACTTTTCCCCTGTTCTAAATGAAGTACTCAATTCAGTTATCAAGTGAATCAATGCTATTAAGCTAATGCCAAATGTGAACTTCCCTTCAAGCTATTTTATAAAGAAAAAATGCAGACTATGGGAAGCTTTGACCTCACACTGAAGTAAGATGGCTTTCGAAAGGGAATTGCTTGAAAAGATTTATGAAACTATTTGACACTCTTGGGAGTTTTTAAAGACAAACCTGAAATGAACTATCTGTTAACAGTCGATGGTCAATTGCATTTGTAAGTTATTTAGCCGATATCTTTGAAAAACTAAATATATTAAATAACCAACATCAAGGAAGAAATACAACTTTTGTTGATGCAAAAGCGAAGATATTTAATTTTATTACATTTATTGAATTATGTCAGAAAAATATTTACAACAAAAATTTTCATTGGCTCCAAAAATGTAAAGTGACTGATACCGCATAATTGTTATTGTCGATCATATTTAAAATTCTATCTTCTAAATTTAAAAAAAAAGATTCTCTGGTTTAAAACAAATTGATTTTCTAACTTTGACGATGCAGCTATTGTTAGTGGATTTTTCTGATATTTCAAATATGCCGTATCAAGAAGAACTGGAGGACATACACAATGATGAGTCAGTTAAAACTTTATTTAATATTAAAAATGCCATGACATGGCTTTGTGAGGCAACGGAAATCAAACATCGAAATTCAACCAAATGTGCAAGAAAACTATTTTTACTATATTTAGCTGAATGTGGGTTTAGTGCTATAAATAATTTGTTGAAAAAATAATAGAAATAAATCAGCTGGATTTAACACAACGGGAGACTTGAGACTGAAGCTAACTAAATTGGAACCTAACATACAATAATCTTGGCAGCAAGCAATAAGCACAAACATCTCACTAAATTTAAATAAAAATTATTTCTAATAATTAAAATAATATAGAAAAAGCTTTCATTAAAATTATGTCATACTTGAATTTCAGTTCTCCATTATATATTCCCTCACCAATTTCCTAGTGATGTTTCCCTCAAATCTATCATTTAATTTCTTCAGTCAACAACCCTATTTTGGAAAATTAAAACTTATATGATACATGGGGGGCATACGAATTTTAGAAAGGCTTAGGTGGGGCTTGGCACAAACAAGTTTGAGAAACACTGGCTTACAGAGAACAACGATCATAGTTACGCATATGAGGACCAAACAGGGCCGTATTAATAATAATAATAATAATAAAGTTCATTTAAAAAAACACGCTTCATCCCCAAAGGCTCGAAGCGCGGTACAAAGTCAACAAAAAACATATCTATAATTCACCACATTTAAAACAAACACAACACTACAAAAACTAATTACAAGCATACAATATCAAAGTCTTTCTAGCCATTTCAACCCGGAGCAACACAGCAACACATGGAAAATAAGGTAGACAATCATCCCAGAAGGTATTTG
>CAXITT010000015.1:664874-711606 GCA_964033795.1 Lymnaea stagnalis | reverse complement strand
GTGGAATAAGGAAAAGGGGACAAGATGGCCTTTTACGACACGCCTCTGTTTACCAAGACAACAAAAAAAAACCGAGAAACGTATTTTTTATATATCTCAATTATTTGTTAAAGTGAATGTGATAATTTGATAAAATGACATTCTGAAATTCTGAACAAATTGGCATCATTATAAATGTCTACATGGAAATCACGAAAGAAGTCAAATTATGCGCCAGATATGTGTGTTCTGTGCCAGATATGTGTGTTCTGTGCCAGATATGTGTGTTCTGTTCACAATTACTCTAACCAAACATCATGATTTCTTTTATTAGCCAAGATGATAATTTTTACGAGGAATTAATGTTTATGGTAAAATTTCCCCACATAATAAACATTTAAAATTTTTAAATATTTTGTTTAAACTCTTTGCAGGATTATTGTTTACTTCCTTACAACGAAAAAATATTTACTTATTTCTTAATTAAAAAAAATTGTTTAATAATGATTTTAGGTAACTTCAATTTTAATTCACCGCTATTCAATTTTAATTTATTACTGCTAGTCCATGTCTATGCAGTTATATCCGGTTTAAGAAATACAATTGCTTCTGTAGACACCATGAATTCTTTGACAATTTCTGCATAAGTTCACAATGAAGTCGATTGTATCTTGTTTCTACATCAACACGGTATTATACATGCTGTCAGACGATGTGCTAACAACCACAAAGTTAACGGAATGCCAATACTCAACGCATCGAACATACGTGGAAATTGACAATAAAATACAATGGCACACACACAGACATATGCTTGATTCTGATATGTGTGGGTTCACACAGACATATGCTTGATTCTGATATGTGTGGGTTCAGTTGACGTCGACGTTTTAAAGCAAATTATGGTTTAAATGTATTTAACGCCACTCTAGGCGATCATGTTTTGTTCAATATTGGCCACCACAGTAGCGAAGGACTTTAACAGAAGTAAATATGTTTTAATGCAAAAGAACATTAGTTTTATTGGAAGAGTGAAGAGTTTTAATGGAATAGGGAAATCATGGATGATGATGAGCAGCAATATTCTTTGCGTTGAATTAAACGTTTTTATTCCAAAGAACATTTGTTTTATTGGAAGTGTGAAGAATAATAATAATATTTGCGGTGAATTAAAATTGAAGTACCGATTTGAGAATAACTCATATTATTTATAGTTCATATTCTTGATTTTAAAATGACTAACATATATTTCATTTTCAATCTATTATTTGGACTACAATGCTTTGTTCTGCCTACTTAATAACAGTAGCGTTCACTGTTCTCGTAGTAGTTAAAACAAGGAATGAACTGGTTTGCCCAAACATTCACCGATTTTTCAATAATTAGTCAGACATTCACGGCTTGGCGACACTGGTAAGAAAACTATTATCCTCCTATCTCTGACTTTAAGATTCACCCGACCCCCCCCCCTCCTTTTTTTTTCGAACCTTTTTTTTGAACCTTTTTTCAGACCGCGTGGTACTGGCTGACACCTCTCTCCCCATACCACCACGACCATATGTCCCATAGACCATTCAGACCGCGTGGTACTGGCTGACACCTCTCTCCCCATACCACCACGACCCTATGTCCCATAGACCATTCAGACCGCGTGGTACTGGCTGACACCTCTCTCCCCATACCACCACGACCCTATGTCCCATAGACCATTCAGACCGCGTGGTACTGGCTGACACCTCTCTCCCCATACCACCACGACCCTATGTCCCATAGACCATTCAGACCGCGTGGTACTGGCTGACACCTCTCTCCCCATACCACCACGACCCTATGTCCCATAGACCATTCAGACCGCGTGGTACTGGCTGACACCTCTCTCCCCATACCACCACGACCATATGTCCCATAGACCATTGTTTAAACATTTGGGATGGGGATGCTTAAACCAACAGACGACAATTACGCCTTGAGTCAAAGAGTGAGAAAACCATCAGGTAAATTGCTAGTCATCGTCACCATAGACTGCCGGTTTCTTTGTTTGCGCGCCGCGCTCATCTGCTGAAGTAGTGAGATAATTGATCTAAGAATGCCGTGCTTACAGACCTATTAAAACTAGTTCGAATCTGGGATGAAAACTCTTCCTGGGCATTCATCAGCGGTTCTAAATGTGAGGTTAGAAAAAAGACACCAGACCATGTTAGTTTTGTTATTTATTATACTTGTCATTCTGAATGTTTTCGAAATTTAGAATTTGAAAAGGACGAGTTCCAATGTGATTGTAACACCTGTAGATGTATAAATGTGTTATAGCTATAAATGTATAGCTGTGTTATAGTTAAATACATAAATATATGTTACACATGGTTCTATATTTTAAAAGTATGCACATTAGCATACAGAAATGTTAAAATTATATCTGTCTGCAAAACGTTTTATTTTAGACATCTTTGTTTACAAACAGAAACATTCCCACTTGCTACAAGTCTAGTATTTACCAACTATCTGCAAAGATTAAGAAGATAAAATCGCACACGTTTAATTCTGCAGACGTTGCAAGAATTTGAAGTAGACATCTTTGTTACAAGTACAAATCGCAAATCTCAAGCAGAGACCACGTGGCTTGGCGCCACAGTGAAGTAGTCTTCATACGAATCAACTCCAACCATGTCCTCAACCAGACACCGTTGGTTTAGAGCAGGGTTGTCAACCTTCCTAATGTCGCGACCCTTTATTACAGTTCCTCATGTTGTGGCGACCCCCAACCAAAATATTATTTTCTTTGCTACTTCATAACTGTAGAGTATATGTGTTTTCCGATGGTCTTAGGTGACCCCTTGGAAAGGGTCATGCGACCATGGGAAAGGGTCGAGCGACCCCCCAAAAGGGTCGCGACCGACAGGTTGAGAACCACTGGTTTAGAGTAACAATTATTTGCATATGTTTCCAATGAAAGCGATTTTGTTGAACCTTTTGCTTTACAGTAAGACTAATCTCGTGGTAATAACTTCTACCAAAGAGTAACATATCGTACGTATATAACTCTAAATGTTCACTTTCTGTTCAGGTTTGACCAACCGCTTTGATGAAATCTGGCATGTTGGTATCGTTTTTGTTGGTTTAGCGAAACGGTAATCGGTTTTATAATCCAAAGTTTAATCTGGTATCGATTTTTACCATGCCGTCCAAACTGTAGCATAAAAATAGGGTCACAACGACCTCCTTTATAAGATCAAAAGCAGCAGCTGAGATCTATGCTTAAAATAAACAGAAACAGCTCTCATTTTGATTCAGTTTTGCAAAATAGGTCACGTGCTGGACTTGATATTTTATAGACAGTGACCAAACTGCGACAATGCGATGTGCCCTTATGCAAATCTGTTAATTAATATTTATAGTACAAGCCCCTTATCCCCACCACCTCACCTCACCCCCCTCTCAAAGCTCAGTCGACCTCGTGGTTCATTCCAAGTTGCATTAATTTATTTATGGAAACGTTCGTCATGGTTTCTTCTTCTTCTTCTGTTATCGTCTAACACACAGGGGGAAATGTGAGTCAGGAGGTGGCCGGTGTTATTAGAAACAGGGTAGTTCTTTTAACATGCCTAGAATCCCTGATCGAATGTTGTTGAAAGTCTCTCATCGGGTAGCGGGTAATGATTAATGCGGGGTATGTCTTCAATATGCCTAGAATCCCTGATCGAATGTGGTTGACAGAAGTTCACCAGGTAGCAAGTATTGATTGATGACGATCATTAAAAGAAACACAAAAATCGCGCCATGCTCCAGAAAGACGCCCATAATATGGGAAATGGGAAAAAAATATCGCAGGGAAGAAAACATTTTGGTCAGAGGTGAACTCGAGATGGTAGAGGGACAGGCAGATAGTGGGGTATGCAGTCTGTATACTTAAAATGGGAGTCCGTCGGGGGAGGGGGGCGAGGTCCCCTTCAGTTGGAGTGACTCCATTTCAGCTAAAAAAAAGAGGAAAAGCTTTCATGAAATATGTTGTTTTGAAGTATTTAGCCGCAAGTTTATTCAAATAAAGCTTCGATTGATTAGCAAAGATCATTCGGTTCACTAAATAAATATGTAATGTCAAACATAAGGAATTTAGTTCAAAAATTTTTGTGTGTGTGTGTTTTGATTTAGGAGTGAACGTCCTTACATATTTGATAATTGATGATGATAACATCCAATAGTTTCAATTAATCAATTGAATGCAGACAGTCTCTCACACAGCACACCTTCTCTCACACAGCCCACCTTCTCTCACACAGCCCACCTTCTCTCACACAGCCCGCCATTTCTCACACAGCCCACCTTCTCTCACACAGCCTACCTTCTCTAACACATCCAATCCTACCTCTCAAAGCTTACCTTCTCTCACACATCCCATCCTACCTCACAAAGCTCCCCTTCTGTCACACAGCCCCCCTTCTGTCACGCAGCTCACCTTCTCTAATTAAGTCAACCTTCTCTAACACAACACACCTCTCACACAGCCCACTTTCTCTCACACACTTCACCCTCCCTCAAAAAGCGTACCTTCTCTCACACAGCCCACCTTCTCTCACACAACCCACTTTCTCTCCCACATCCTAACCCCCTCAAAAACCTCACCTTCTCTCACAGTCCACATTTTTTTTAACACAGCCCTAATTTTCTCACACATCCACCTCCTCTCACACATCCCACCCTCCCTCACACACCCCACCTCCTCTCACAACTCCCACCCTCTCTCACACAGTTCACCTTCTCTCACAAATCCCGCCTACTCTCATACAGTTCGCCCTCTGTCATAACGCCCACTTTATCTCACACAGCCTACCTGCTCTCAGCTTACCTCACCTCACACAGCCTACCTGTTATCACACATCCTACCTGCTCTAACACACCCCACCAGCTCTCACACAACCCACCTGCTCTCACACAACCCACCTGCTCTCACACAACCCATCTGCTCTCACACAACCTACCTGCTCTAACACAACCCACCTGCTCTCAAACCGCCTACCTCACCTCACACCACCCGATCTGCTCTCACACAACCCACCTGCTCTCACACAACCCACCTTCTCTCACACAACCCACCAGCTCTCACACAATCCACCTGCTCTGACACAACCCACCTGTTCACACAACCTACCTGCTCTAACACAACCCACCTGCTCTCAAACAGCCTACCTCACCTCACACAACCCGATCTGCTCTCACACAACCCACCTGCTCTCACACAACCCACCTTCTCTCACACAACCCACCAGCTCTCACACAATCCACCTGCTCTGACACAACCCACCTGCTCTCAAACAGCCTACCTCACCTCACACAACCCGATCTGCTCTCACACAACCCACCTGCTCTCACACAACCCACCTTCTCTCACACAACCCACCTGCTCTCAAACAGCCTACCTCACCTCACACAAATTAAAACCTGGAAGTCTCTGACATACTCCGTTCTACATGCTCAAATAATATGAAAAGAGCAATAGCTGTCAATCTTAAACTACGGTCGAGTTGCCGCAACGATCCGAGTTGCTAACACGCACGAGAAAGTTCGGCTCAACTCACCCACAAGCTCCAGGTCGGCCTGCTTCAAGCTCTAGCTCAATGGTTGCTCATAATGGTGTCATCTCATGCTCACACTCAAAACACAACTTCCTATAATGCTACTTTATCGCTCCACGATCGCGCCTACTTATTGAGACGGCGTTGTGGGGAAAGTATTCAGTTATTGCACACTTGATACTGCGTTTTGGGGAAAGTATTCAGTTATTGCAAACTTGATACTGCGTTTTGGGGAAAGTATTCATTTATTGCACACTTGACACGGCGTTATGGGGAAAGTATTCATTTATTGCACACTTGATACGGCGTTATGGGGAAAGTATTCATTTATTGCATACTTGACACGGCGTTATGGTGAAAGTATTCATTTATTGCACACTTGACACGGCGTTATAGGGAAAGTATTCATTTATTGCACACTTGATACGGCGTTATGGGGAAAGTATTCATTTATTGCACACTTGACACGACGTTATGGGGAAAGTATTCATTTATTGCACACTTGACACGCGTTATGGGGAAAGTATTCATTTATTGCACACTTGACACGGCGTTATGGGGAAAGTATTCATTTATTGCACACTTGACACGGCGTTATGGGGAAAGTATTCATTTTGCACACTAGATACGGCGTTATGGGGAAAGTATTCATTTATTGCACACTTGACACGGCGTTATGGTGAAAGTATTCATTTATTGCACACTTGACACGGCGTTATGGGGAAAGTATTCATTTATTGCACACTTGATACGGCGTTATGGGGAAAGTATTCATTTATTGCACACTTGACACGGCGTTATGGGGAAAGTATTCATTTATTGCACACTTGATACGGCGTTATGGTGAAAGTATTCATTTATTGCACACTTGACACGGCGTTATGGGGAAAGTATTTATTTATTGCACACTTGACACGGCGTTATGGGGAAAGTATTCATTTTGCACACTAGATACGGCGTTATGGGGAAAGTATTTATTTATTGCGCACTTGACACGGCGTTATGGGGAAAGTATTCATTTATTTGCACACTTGATACGGCGTTATAGGGAAAGTATTCATTTATTGCACACTTGACACGGCGTTATGGGGAAAGTATTCATTTATTGCACACTTGACACGGCGTTATGAGGAAAGTATTCATTTATTGCACACTTGACACGGCGTTATGGGGAAAGTATTCATTTATTGCACACTTGATACGGCGTTATGGGGAAAGTATTCATTTATTGCACACTTGACACGGCGTTATGAGGAAAGTATTCATTTATTGCACACTTGACACGGCGTTATGGGGAAAGTATTCATTTATTGCACACCTTATATGGCGTTATGGGGAAAATATCTATTCATTGCACAGTTGGTAGCAATTATTGCTTGAATACACATTTTTAAGGACTACAACTCACAAAAATTACAAATAACACACATTTTAGTTATACAGAAACGATTATCAATTATACATGTATTCGAAAAACTAATCACATAAAGAACTGACTAATATGGAAGCACAGAGCTTTTAAATAATTACATTCAAATCCTAAAGGCTATGAAATATGGTACCACATAGTAATGATATATTGATCTATGAAATATGGTACCACATATCAATGACATGTTGATCTATGAAATATGGTACCACATATTAATGACATGTTGATCTATGAAATATGGTACCACATATCAATGACATGTTGATCTATGAAATATGGTACCACATATCAATGATATGTTGATCTATGAAACATGGTACCACATATCAATGATATGTTGATCTATGAAACATGGTACCACATATCAATGACATGTTGGTACCATATGGTACCATATCTCAATGATATATTGATCCGACTTATCATTAAATGTATAAAGACAACTTCTGCTGGTTAAAGTGCCACCCTACCAGGCTGTCAATCAGACATAGTATATGTAAAGTCCTATCATCAACTTCCTATCTCAAGCATAGTCACATCAAATGTCACATAAAATGACACATACAATGTCACATAAAATGACACATAAAATGACACATAAAATGACACATAAAATGACACATAAAATGACACATAAAATGACACATAAAATGACACATAAATGACACATAAAATGACACATAAAATGACACATAAAATGACACATAAAATGACACACAGGAAGACACATACAATGACACATAAAATGACACATAAAATGACACATAAAATGACACATAAAATGACACATAAAATGACACATAAGTATTACACATACACTGTTGTTGTTGTTCGTCCGTCGAAGTCGACTAGGACCATCGGGTTATCCAAAGGTTAGGGGGAGGGTGGGTTACGGTGAGCTCGTAGGTGGCTTGCTAGATCGATCCGTACTCGAAATAATCTTTTGCACCGTGGGCAGGGGATAGTTGCTTCAGACGGTGACCTAATGTTGCTCTTTCGGGCAAGCCTGCGTGTCTCAGCTGTGGATATCCTATTAGCTTCATGGAATTTAGCCCCCTTCCTGACAGAAGCTCTCCATCTGGCTCTGTCCTGGGCTGTCTGCACCCATGGAGTAGGGTTTATGCTGAAGGGTTTAAGTGCCACTTTCAGTGAGTCTTTGTAACGCTTTTTTTGACCTCCTTGGGAGCTTTTGCCTATCGTGAGTTCTCCAAAGAATATATGTTTTGGGAGCCGGTGGTCTTCCATTCGGCTACGTGTCCCATCCATCGGAGCTGAGACTGCATCAGAGTGGTGAAGATACTAGGTAGGTTCGCTCTAGTGAGGACCTCGGTGTCGGGGACTTTGTCTTGCCACCTGATGCCTAGGAGTTTACTAAGGCATGTTGTGTGAAAATGGCACATACAATGACAGATACAATGCCACACAAATTAATATAATCCTAATTCGAGAAATATCGAACATCAATTCCCAATTTTTTTTACTTATATTAATTTAGCTATTCTGAATTCAGACATTCTCACGAATAAAATAAAATAATTTTTTTTCTTTTAAAATAGCGCAGTACTTTAAGTCCGATCCCTCGAACATCTTTCAATGATCACACTCCTTGGAGCCGCCCTCGAACATCTTTCAATGATCACATGCCTTGGAGCCACCCTCGAACATCTTTCAATGATCACATGCCTTGGAGCCGCCCTCGAACATCTTTCAATGATCACATGCCTTGGAGGCCAACAAAGAAAGTCCTGGTGTGACTGTCCCGCCATATCAATCAAAGCGATTTGAGCAAAGATCAGCCCTCAGTAATCCTCAACAAACAGAGAATGGCAGCCCTCCGTAAGCCTAAACAAACAGAGAATGTAAGCCTAAACAAACAGAGAATGTCAGCCTAAACAAACAGAGAATGTCAGCCCTCCGTAAGCCTAAACAAACAGAGAATGTCAGCCCTCAGTAAGCCTAAACAAACAGAGAATGTCAAACCTTAGTAAGCCTAAACAAACAGAGAATGTCAGCCCTCAGTAAGCCTAAACAAACAGAGAATGTCAAACCTTAGTAAGCCTCAACAAACAGAGAAGATCAGCCCTCAGTAATCCTCAACAAATATAGAAGATCAGCTCTCAGTAAGCCTAAACAAACAGGGGAGCAAGTCTTTCGACAGATTTCTATTGATCTGCAGCGCCCCAATGAACACCCCGACTTGAGGAGCTGAAACTGCACTATCATCAATAAGAAAAGCCGCAGTAAGACGGGACCAGGTAGGGCGGGTGGGATATGGGTTAAGTGTAAGAGTAGAAAAGTGGGTTTAGTGTAAGGGTAGGGAGAGTGGGTTGAGTGAAAGGGAAGTAGAGTGGGTTGAGTGAAAGGGAAGTAGAGTGGGTTGAGTGAAAGGGAAGTAGAGTGGGTTGAGTTGAGGTGTAGGGGATTTGGTTGAGTCTAGTGGTAGGAGTTTGGTTAGGAGAGTGTAATGGTAGGAGTTTGGTTAGGAGAGTGTAATGGTAGGAGTTTGGTTAGGAGAGTGTAATCGTAGGAGTTTGGTTAGGAGAGTGTAATGGTAGGAGTTTGGTTAGGAGAGTGTAATGGTAGGAGTTTGGTTAGGAGAGTGTAATGGTAGGAGTTTGGTTAGGAGAGTGTAATGGTAGGAGTTTGGTTAGGAGAGTGAATGTCAAAAAAATGGAGCTTAAAAAAAAACAAATTTCAAAAATAAATTCAAGGGAGAGAAATAAATGGTTAAAATAGGGGAGACAAGCGTTGATAATTGCTTACCATTTCAACTGTTGGGCAGGCCAGTGTTGACTTTTGACCAGAAATGGGTTTTCACAATCCAGGGAGCATGTAATTAAAATTGTCGATACTCGACCGAACGTAAGCCTGTCTGATCGATTCGTTAAAGGCCTACCTCAGGCGGTTTAACACTGGCATCTCACGTGAGATGGTTTATAACTGGGAACTCACATGATATAGTTTAACACTGGGAACTCATATGAGATGGTTTAACACTGGGAACTCAGTTCAGATGGTTTAACACTGGGAACTAACATGAGATGGTTCAAACCTGGGAACTCACATGAGATGGTTTAACACTGGGAGCTCACATGAGATGGCTTAACACTGGCAACTCACATGAGATGGTTTAACACCGGGAACTCAGTTCAGATGGTTTAACACTGGGAACTAACATAAGATGGTTCAAACCTGGGAACTCACATGAGATGGTTTAACACTGGGAACTCAGTTCAGATGGTTTAACACTGGGAACTAGCATGAGATGGTTCAAACCTGGGAACTCACATGAGATGGTTTAACACTGGCAACTCACATGAGATGATTTAACACTGGGAACTTAGTTCAGATGGTTTAACACTGGGAGCTAACATGAGATGGTTCAAACCTGGGAACTCACATGAGATGGTTTAACACTGGGAACTCACATGAGATGGTTTAACACTGGGAACTCACATGAGATGGTTTAACACTGGGAACTCACATGAGATGGTTTAACACTGGGAACTCACATGAGATGGTTTAAGTCTGGCAAATGTAGTAAAAATCAGCGCCATATGATAGCCGTTAGTGGTATTGTAACGTACAAAATTATATATTTTTTTATTATTATGCACACCATTATCAGATGAAAACCGATGCCAGGCAGTAGTGGTGGACGGTACAGGCTCCCGCTTTGTCGGTGTTAAGTCAGCCCCCCCCCCCTCCCCCCAGGGCTCGGTGCTAGGCCCCTGTTTGTTACTAACATTTAATCAATGACCTGCCCGAGAAACTGTCATCCCAAGTAAGACTGTTCGCAGATTACACGCCGGTGTATAGGACGAGCGCCAACAGATCTGACCAGGACCAACTACAACAGGATCTCAATCAGTTGGCGGAGTGGGAGATGGGCTGGCACATGGAATTTCATTCTGCCAAGGGCTAAACACTACCAGTCTCTAGAATTTGTACTTCTCTACACCACCCCTATGAACTGCTACGCCATATCCTTGAGCCGGTTTAATCCATAAGGTAACTCGGTGTTACCATCCAAAGAGAGGTCTGCTGGGACGAGCATATTAACAATGTGTGCAACCAGGCAAACAAGACGCTAGAAATCTTAAGGCGAAATCTAAAGATCGGCAACTCCTGTGTGAAAGAAAGAGCTTAAAAAGCCTTTGTCCGGCCGCTTTTAGATTACGCATCTTCAGTCTGGGACTCTTTCCCCAGAACAGCATCGACAGGTTGGAGGCGGTCCAGTGACGGGAAGCACGCTTTTTCGTGAACCGCTACAGGAATAGCTCTAGTGTTGGCAGCATGCTGGTCACACTTAGGGGAACAACGACCACAATCCAGGCTCTCCATGATGTACACGATAAATAATGGTCTGCTCCAGCATTAAACAGAAACTCGTCCCTCTCCCCCATAAACAGCGACGAGGCCATGACAGGCAATTCAGAGTCATACCAGCGAGAAACCAATATAGGAGCTGCTCATTCCTGCCAAAGTCAATCGCGGACTGGAACAAGCTTCCAAAAAGGAACAGTTGAGCTGACAATACTTGACATATTTCAAACCCCCATTGCATGATACTCTCACAGAGTAGCCCCTGCAACCAGTTAAATATCCTCTTCAACTCCAGGCACTGGAACATTGCAAGTCCTCTTTACATGCATAGGAGCCAAAATGATCAATAGATTGATCGTGGGCCCTTAAGATATAGAAGAAAACTAAGAAGAAGCTAATTTTGAAAACGCTTTTTTCATTTACTTAGCTGTGTTTATGTCTATTCTTTAACTTTAATAGTTACTAAATGGTGGATAACCTCACGATATTTAACGCGACGGGACGCATGCGGCCCAGGGAATGCGAGTTGGCCACCCCTGGTCTAAACTAAGTATAAGAGGGTGGTTTGCGATAGAGGTTTTAAATGGATGATTAAGACACAAACAAAAATAAATCACCAATGACGTTTTAATGTGTATGTTGTGTAGTCATGATAAAGTTTAACATATATTGTTTTATTTTCACAATATTGACAGACAAATCTTTGACACACACATAACAGACATATCGACAGATACAACCAATGACACGCACACATAACAGACGTTTCGTCAGATACAGCCATCGACACACAAACATGACAGACATATTGACTCACATCTCATATTTGAACCATAAGCACCTCAGCCTCATGGAAAGTGCGTACCAATTTGATTCTTAAAAAAATGTGTTAATCTTTTTAAATATTAAGACAAGATAACAATAATTTTTGCCTGTTTCAAAAAACCCAAATATTCAGTTAAATTTTTCAGTTTTTACACATTCCCCTAAACTTATTTAGGTGTTAAATGGATTTGATAAGTTTTATGTACACCATCTGAAGAAACGCCTAGAGCCCAGTGCCGTCTTAAGGCATGGGCCCAGTTGGTTCTGGCCCAAGGTGCCATTATTGTAGGGGGGCCCCACGTTTCTAGGAGGCTCATTCTTATAGAGGCATCATCCTTGACATATTTTTAATGAATATTAAAAGATTTTGAAAATTTAATTCGATTTAAAGTTCACAATTGTACCCACGATTTATATCAGGACATTCCAAAATGAATACAGTAAACACTCCGTTTTGAGACACCCTCTTAAACGACTTCCACCAACATACGACCGGGAAAAAATTCACCGATTCTTTGTACTAAATAAATGACCTCGCTTGAACAACTTCCTGTAAAACGTGATTCGCGACCTTCATATTATTCAATGTTAGGACCTAACACCATGTCTGATGTTCAGGATGAGATGGTAAAAGTACATGCACGGTTGGAGGGATCATCAGGATGAGATGGTAAAAGTACATGCACTTTTGGAGGGATCATCAGGATGAGATGGTAAAAGTACATGCACGGTTGGAGGGATCATCAGGATGCGATGGTAAAAGTACATGCACTTTTGGAGGGATCACCATGATGAGATGGTAAAAGTACATGCACTTTTGGAGGGATCATCATGATGAGATGGTAAAAGTACATGCACGGTTGGAGGGATCATCATGATGAGATGGTAAAAGTACATGCACTTTTGGAGGGATCATCAGGATGAGATGGTAAAAGTACATGCACGTTTGGAGGGATCATGCAAACAAACAGAAATAACAGCTTTCTTTAAAGAACAACCACTATTACATTATTGAATAAAAATAATCACAACACTATTAATGTGCTTATCTTATACATAAATAGTTATAACCCTAAGCATGCACTCGGCACTTACACACGCTATTTAAAAACTACAATACACCTTTGATGTTTTATTTTGGAATTAATGAAAAGCAGGAAGATAGTGACGACTGTATTGACTGGGAAACAGAGTTGAATCTATTTTTTCTGAAAGAAAGATGGTAGATATCGCCTCTACTTAATGGTACGTGTACTTTGTGTGTTTATTTTACTTGTTTACTTTGCTTAATTTTCTAAATGTCGTTTTTCGAAAATGCCCTACCTCTTTTTAAGACCCCCTCAAATTTAAGACAATGGCAATTTAAAGGTCGTAAAACGGAAGTTTTACTATATTATAAATGCGAATCAAAGTTGGACAATTGTAAAAAAAATTAAAGGGGAATAACTCTCGTCAAAAATTTTTACTTTTCCCAGACATGATTCGACAAAAATACGATAAGAATCAGCTTCCCAGTACAATGGGACAAAATCGTTTGAAATGGCTTTTACTTATGTGCATGGAGATTGACATCCTTAAAACATGTGTTTTGTCTGCTCTAACTACGATAATTATATGGATAATAAAAGGGTGGAAAACGAATTTAGGGCACCCGGCCACAAACAGAATATTGTAGAATTTGTGTATTACTTCAGACACCTACTTAATATGTCACACACACAATTTAATGTCACTATTTGTCTTTGATTAAAAAGCTATCCATCCATGCATTAGCTCTGGTTGAAATTACAGTTGTAAAACTTATATAGAAAAAATGAACGTAGGGCTCCTGGCTAAAAACGGAATATTTTAAAATAGTTGTAATAATTTTAAAAATATTTTTCGGCGTACGCACAACATCTCTATAAAGTTTTATCGCATTCTCGTAAATGGTAGAGGAGCGCAAACAGAAATTATTTTTTTTTATAAAAGCTCGTATCAGGAAAAAAACGAATTAGGGGCCAATTGCCCAAAAACGGAATATTTTAGAAGGGTTATAATGGCTTGGAAAAATGCTCTGGCTTATGGACAACAACTCACCTCAGTTTTATCGCAATCGCTTGAATGATGTAGGAACGCATACGGTTTGAAATTATATTTATATAGCTCATATTAGAAAAAAAAACATAGGGCCCCTGGCTCAAAACGGATTATTTAAAACAGTTGAAAGAATTCAAAAACCTATTAGGGTAAAATTACAACATCTCACCAAAGTTTTAAAGCATTCGAATAAATGGCGTAAGAGCACATACGAAAATTACTCTTTACAAAGCTCGTATAAGAAAAAATATTCATTTGGAGCCAGCGGCCGAAAACGGAACATTTTAAAAGTGTTGTAATAACTTAATAACATGCGCGGGTTTAAGGACAACAACTCCCCAAAATTTTGTCGCAATGGCATGAACGGTGTAGATGCGAATATGGTTTGAATATATATTTGTATAATTATATAAGAAAAAATGAACATAGGGCCCCTGGCTTAAAACAGAATATTTTAAAACAGTTGTAATTATTTAAAAACCTTTGCAGCCGTTCTCGCAACATCTCACCAAAGTTTTAGCGCAATAGAATGAATGGCGTAGGAACGCATAAGGAAATTATTTTTTACAAAGTTCATATAAGGAAAAAAAACGAATTTAGGCCAACGGCTTAAAACGAAACAATTTATACGGGTTTGAATGACTGAGTTCAATGCCTGGTTTTAGTGAATAACAATTAACCAACGTTTGGTTGAAATCGCAGGACCGTTTGTTCCGCAGTGGCTTCTATTTTGAGAAATTAACCTCCTATTTCAAATTTTATGACTCGTTCAAACAGTGCCTAACAAAAGACGATATCATATATAAATACAATAACACAAGTACGACACCCAAAACAGTACCAAATTACAATTAATAACATTTTAATTTAGTAATATTAAAATTATCAAAACAAAAGAAATATACCTAAAAATCATCAACTTACAGTATGCTAGATATTGTACCGGTACACAGTTAACACAGTACAATGTGCCAATGAAAAAATGATGAATGATGAATGCGAATAACACATAAGTACACAAATAATACACGTCTCGTGTAGGTAAAAATCTATCAATCTCCCTCCTCTCTGTGCCTGTCAATCCTTTATATATGTGGGTCTACCGACGCGTAAGCCGTGCTTTCCAGAAGCTACTCCGCATTTGTTTACATTCCTAGAACAATTGCACACATTCTACAAAATACTAGGAGACAGTCTAACCATTTTTAATTGGAAAGGTGGTAGTAAATAAGATACATCAAACGAATAGTCCACGCCCATCTGTGGACGTAGCATGTGCTAGGGTTCAAGCAAAGTTCAGGCACGGGTAAAATGTGTCCTACACAACACCTCCAATCTTAAAAGAAAAAAAAAAAGCATTTTTCCCTAAAAAAAAATTGAATTCTTTTTCTATTGAACATTGAAGAAAGTCAATTTCTTACTTTCAAAATATTAGACAAAAAGTCAATTTCTTACTTTCAACATATTAGACAAAAGTCCATTTCTTTCAAAATATTAGATAAAATGTCCATTTCTTACTTTCAACATATTAGACAAAAAATCCATTTCTTACTTTCAAAATATTAGACAAAAAGTCCATTTCTTACTTTCAAAATATTACAAAAAGTCCATTTCTTACTTTCAAAATATTACAAAAAGTCCATTTCTTAC
Organism: Lymnaea stagnalis; assembly: GCA_964033795.1. Classification (NCBI taxonomy): domain Eukaryota; kingdom Metazoa; phylum Mollusca; class Gastropoda; family Lymnaeidae; genus Lymnaea; species Lymnaea stagnalis. The sequence goes on along the minus strand of CAXITT010000015.1, from coordinate 695,745 downwards.
TTTCAACATATTAGACTAAAAGCCAATTTCTTACTTTCAAAATATTAGACAAAAAGTCCATTTCTTACTTTCAAAATATTAGACAAAAAGCTTCTTAACAGCTTATAAACAATAACATAATTTATATGTACGGTGAAAATTAATTTCTGGACAAAGTATCTGCAATGACATTATCTTTGCCTTTAATATGTTTGATGTCCATATTATATTCTTGTAAAAATAGACTCCATCTTAACAATCTTTGATTTTTGGAGATCATCTTATTCAAAAAAGTTAAGGGATTGTGATCAGTAAAAACAATTAATGAATGTAAAGAACAACTTACATAGAAATGAAATTGTTGGAGAGCAAGAATTAAACCTAAACATTATTTTTCTACAGTGGAAAAGTTTTTCTGATGGGAGTTAAATTTCTGTATGAAATAACACAAAGGATGATCTACATTGTGGTGGTCTTCTTGAAAAAGAACTGCACCAATGCCAACATCCCTGGCATCTACAGCTAATTTAAAATGTTTTTTAAAGTCTGGTGCAATTAGAACGGGAGCATTTTCTAGTATATTTTTAATGTTTTCAAATGCTTCCTTACAAGCATCTGACCAATAAAATTTTGCATTTTTCTTTAACATATTACTTAAAGGAGAAGCAATAACTGAAAAATTTTTGCAAAATTTTCTATAATAACCTGCCATTCCCAAAAATCTCATTAACTGTTTTCTGGTAGTGGATTGTGGGAGCGATACAATAGCATTTATCTTAGCTTGAACAGGCTTTACATGACCTTGACCCACTATGTGACCTAAATATTCTACCGTTGCATGACAGAATTCATATTTATTTCATTTTAAAGTTACATTTGCCTTCAAATTTTTTTAATCAGGGATCTTAATTGGTTTACATGAGTTGAAAAATCTTGACTGTAAATAATTACATCATCATTATAGGCTCTGCAATTTTCCTGGTCAGCTATAATATTATTTACTAGACGTTGGAATGTAGCTGGGGCATTTTTCATTCCAAACGGCATCACTTTCTATTGGTATAAACCATCTGGAGTACAAAAAGCAGATATTTCTTGTGCTCTGTCAGATAGAGGAACCTGCCAATAACCTGATAGTAAGTCTATCTTGTTTACATATTTGGCATCACCTATTCGATCTATAAGATCGTCTATCCAAGGAATCGGAAAGGAATTAGTCTTTGTGAATGCATTCACTTTCCTGAAGGTTGTGCAAAACCTACAACTTTTGTCAGGCTTTGGGACTAAAATACATGGTGAACTCCAGTTACTAGAACTTGGTTCAATGATATCATTTTGAAGCATGTATTTTATTTCAGACCGGATTATTTCAAGTTTTTCCGGATTGACCCTATAGGGGAGTTGCTTGACCGGAACTGCATTGCCAATGTCAACATCGTGTACAGCAATGTTGGTTTTATTAGGCACATCATGGAAGAGTAAAAAGAAATCTGCATTAATAGACTTAACAAAATCCTTCTCTGACAATGACACATTTCCTAGTTTCTTATCTAAATGGGCCAATGCTTCTGAATTTTTAAGTTTATAATTACCAACTTTTTCTGGGACACTATCAAAGGTTTCAGTAACATTTTCTTTAGCTAATGAAGTTACAGTTGAGATTTCGTTAACATTAGGTTCTGAAGATGGACAATGATCATCACATTTTCTATTAACATATTCTTTTAACATATTAATGTGACATAACTGTTTCTTTCTTTTAAGATCTGGTGTTAAAACTATGTAATTTAAATCATTAATTTTGGACTCAACTGCATAAGGACCAAAAGATCTAGCTTGTAGGGCCTGCCCTGGTATCGGCAAAAGCACAAGCACTTTGTCCCCTGAAGCTAACTGTCTGAATTTTGACTTTTTGTCATACAAAACTTTCATTTTAGATTGAGAATCTTTTAAATGGGATTTAGCCAAATTAACGGCATTAAAAAGTTTAGTTTTAAATTTTAGGACGTAGTCAAAAAGTCCGTCCGTGGCTGTCGATGACATCCACGTGTCTTTTAAAAGTTTAAGGGGACCGCGAACCGTGTGGCCAAACACCAGTTCGAAGGTGCTGAATCCAAGTGATTCTTGAACTGCTTCTCTTTTTCTTCTTCTATATATTAAGGGCCCACAATCAATTTATTGATCATTTTGGCTCCTATGCATGTAGAGGTTATTTGCAATGTTTCTGTGCATGGTGCTGATGAAGATATTTCAATGATTTCAAGTGCTACAATCATGCAATGGGGTTGGAAGGCTTGAGGCAATAGACCCAAATGTGTCTAGTGTTGTCGCCTCAAATGTTTCTTTTGAAAGCTTGTTCCAGTCCCTGATTGTCGTGGGCAGGAATGAGCAGTTCCTATACTGGCTTCTTGCTGATAAGAGCCTGTATTGCCTGTCATGGCCTCTTGCGGCGAACAGTAGCATGTTGATTCCTTCATCCCAATCTTTATCTTGTTCTTATCAGTACGTTCTCACCATGTTCTTCAACGTCTGATGGAATCGCTCATGTGCTCCCTTTGACTCAGAATGATATGCCCTGGACAACAGTTCTTTTCCCAAAAGCTCGGCAATAAACACGACAGATAAAAAGACTAAGCCACGCTACTCTATGAACGTAGTGTCTCAAGTGGGGTCAAACAGAGTGCACGCACGAGGAAAGTGTTGTAAACAAGCTCTACATAACAATCGGAAAGAAAAACAAATAGTCTGATGTTCATTTCAAATCGTTCACAGAGTCTATCTTGACCGTTCTGCTACACAATTGTCCAATTCGAAGGAAAAGTCCATTCATATTTGTTAGTTCAGAGGTCATCAAAGTTAATAGCATGTGCCCCTTGATCAATTCGATGTTTGCCACCGGGCTGAATAAAGAATACAGAATGTAACCATACAAACGAATAGGAAATATTATTTATCTTCATCAAGATGTATGGGCTCAATGAGCCAAATTTTCTTGCTTTGAATTTCTCATTTTAGAACAGTAGAATAAATTACCTGATGTTATCGGGATAAAAATGATACGGAACTTTGCGATTATTTATACTTGCTATTGCAAAAACTCTTCACAATTCTTAACTTTAAAAAGAAGTATCCATGTAATGATATTTACGTTTATAACATCAGAGAAGTGTTGACAAGTAGTCCTATTTATCTGCTATAGAATATACGTTTACCCTACTCCCTCTTCACGCACCTAAACTACAGTTGTCCCATCTAAACATTAATATAACAAATTTAAACACAATTGTGCCTTGTTTTTTTTATTATACATTTTAAAAAAATCATAAAACAAAAATTCTTTTATATAACGTAGAATCTCGCAACGGTTGTACAAGTCTATGACAGGCTTGAGTGTCTTATTTAATGGAGATGTTCAATTCATCAAAATACACTCCCGCTACTTTTCACAAAGTAAAAACAAAAATAGATGTGCTTATATTTAAATAGATGTGCTTATATTTAAATAGATGTGCTTATATTTAAATAGATGTGCTTATATTTAAATAGATGTGCTTATATTTAAATAGATGTGCTTATATTTAAATAGATGTGCTTATATTTAAATAGATGTGCTTATATTTAACAGAAAATATTAACCCTTCTCCATTTTAAAAAAAAATAAATTTTTACTAGTGTAAAATTATTCGGCTTTGATATTCATGGGTATACATATATAATTATACCCACTTTTAGTCAAAGCCATTGATTTTCTTAATTGGTAAACATGTTTATTTGTAAAAAGAGAATGTAAAATCTCTTTTTTCACAAAATGGAATAACATAGGATTTAAATATATTGTTATCCACATAAAAATGTACACATCCTATTTCCTATCTATGATTTGTAACAGAACGTTACTTATTAATCAAATTCATTCCTTTATTTTGAGACGTATCTTGTGCTGCCTGGGGCAAAATGAACCTTCCCCCCCCCCCAACCCAGATTTAAAGAAAATTATTACAATCATCCACCGGATTGTTGTCCTTTCCATACCCAAAACAACACATTTTGTACTTCATATGGTTTGTTCTTATTAGGATGAGTTACAGGTGGACTGATGAATGCTATTCGGCTATGGAGTATCGCTGCACTGATTGACTTAAACGGCATTTTCTTAGTAGAAGTATATTTAAATGTTAAGTTTTTATTACTTATACATTTAATAAAAGTATATTTTAGGAATTAAAAAGTAAAAACTTATTAAATGTTAAAAATATAAAGCTAAAATGTGTGTGTGTTTTGTTATCAATTTAAAAAGCGATCAATTAAATTTATTGATTTTACTTTTACGAAAGGGGAAATACATTATCAGTTTTGAACGAGCGGTTGTAAATCAAATAAGCTTAAGAAATTTGGTTAACATAAGCGATTCACCCTATGACGTCATTTCCGTGTTTATTTAGAACAAATTTAATTTTAATTTTATTTTGTAATATTAACAACGCACAAGAAACGCGCTTAAAAACAATTGATGCTTGGGTTTTTCCGATAAATGGGATAAAGGTGTAAATCTTTGAACATAATTTTTTTAAATGCTTTGATTTTCTTAACTTTCCTTAGAAGTTACTTTCAATGTGTTTGTAATTTATAATAATTATACTTAAACTTTTAATAAAATAAAAGTGGACATATCATATTTTTGCGCATTTACATTTATTCCATTTCCGTTAAATAATAGAAAATAACTTTGATCGTTTTAAAGAATCCGAACGTATTTAAATCTTTTCGGTTCTTTGGCGTTATGGTCAGCATACCTAATTCTTTGACAAAGTTGACCATGAAACCCTTTACAAAACTCTTGAAAATTACTTTGGATTTAAGGTTCAGTTATGGCTTGGTTTGGGTCATGCCTCTCCGATAGGACACAGGCGGTCGCTGTCGATGGCTGCCTCTCCGGCAAAGTTGACTAGGTGTAGGGAGTGCCACAGGGGTCCGTTTTGGGCCCGGTTGTATTCACGTAGTATACCAGGCTACTGCTCCTCTTGCTCGGGAGGCATGCAGAGGAGAGCCAGTCATTCGCAGAAGACACACAGCTATACAAGCAGACCCATCCCTCTCTTTTCGATTCCGCTGTCCGGACTTTGCGAGAGAGCATTGGTGATGTCAAGTCATGGATTACTCTCTGCAAATTGAAGCTTAACAAAACAGAATCACTCCTCATTCACGATCACAACTTATCCTCTAAGTAAGCTCTTCCTGCCTCATTTCAAATAGGTAACTCCGACATACAGTTTACATCGTCAGGTGGGAATCTTGGTTATATACTGTCTAACAACATGTCTCTCGATAGTGATATCTCTCACATTTGTCACTCTGCATTCACCGCTATCCGGTCAGTTCAGCTGCATCCGCCACTACTTCAAAGTTAGTGCAACAAACACCCTAGTCTATGCTCTTTTTCTCTCTCGTCTTGACTATTGTAACTATTGACTATTGTATTGACTCTCTTCTGTCAGGTTCATCAAAACACTTCTTACAAAAATTACAAAAGGTTCAAAACTCAGGTGCTAGGCTAGTTCTAAAGGCGAAAAAACGTGATCACGTCACAACACTACTTTATTCACTTCATTGGCTCCCTGTACAAGCACGGATTAACAACAAACTCTCGGTTTTCTTCAACAACTTTTTCTCGAATTCCTGCCCTTCCTATCTTACCGAACTTCTTTCTGCTTATTCACCCGTTCAACAGCTGTGCTCCTCCGCAGACTCGCGTATTCTTTCTGTCCCCAAGGCTCGTACAAAAACATACGGTGAACGATCTTTCTCTTTCTGTGCCCCTAAACAATGGAAATTTTTTCCATTATACATCGGTAATATACCGACCATCACAGCCTTCAAAACTGCTCTCAAAACATATCTTTTTAAACTCTGCTATCCTGACAGATTCCCACCTCTGACCGAAAAATGATGCTGCTGGGTGTCGCCCATGGCTTGACATGTAAATCGTTTTAAATATACATTTGTTTTGTTTTATTTCATTAATGTATGTTAATTAATTTTTTAACTTCTTGATTTTGTTTGTTAAATTGTATGTTGTCTACCACCTTTTCCAATTAGCTATTATCTCCTAGATGTATATTGGCTTGAGTTGTCTATGTTTGCAAGGGATGAAAGAATTTGAATGGGTATTCTCGTATGTAGTTTTTGTAATGTTGCGTTTTGTCTTTTAATGTGGTAAAATATAGATTGTTTCATTTCTCTTTTAATATGACTGAATTTATACGGCGCTTCGAGCCTTTGGGGATAAAGCGTGATTTTCAAATAAGCTTTATTACTATTATTATTATGTACAGCGTAGTAAGCACAGCCCCAGGCTGGGGTATCACGCTATATAAAGTCATTTATAATATATATATACATATATATATATATATATATATATATATATATATATATATATATTTTTTTTTATATATATTTTTATTCTTTTTTTATATTTTAATTTTTATTTTTTTTTTTTTATATATTTTTTTTGGGGATAAAGCGTGATTTTCAAATAAGCTTTATTACTATTATTATTATGTACAGCGTAGTAAGCACAGACACAGGCTGGGGTATCACGCTATATAAAGTCATATATAATATATATATACATATATATATATATATATATATATATATATATATATATATATATTGTTTGGCAGATATAATTTTAATCTGATTTTACATGGTAAAATTTATTATTTTTTCAATCTATATTTCCTTTCCTTAAAAACCACAAATATTTTTTTAGGAAACTTTAGTTTTAAAAAAGATATGTGTCACAAGAGATCTGAATTAGAGACCGACCGATTGTCGACTTCGGCTTCGGTTTCGGCACCGAAAGTTGCCATTTGATCACTTTCGGCCTAGTTTAGGTTTCGGCCAAACTGAAAAGTTAACTCTCGGCTTAATTTCGGTTTCGGCCGAAAGAGAAAAGTTAAGTCTCGGTTATTTTCGGTTTCAGCTGAAAACGATTTAGACTTTCGGCCATCCGGCCGAAGCGACTGAGGTTTTCGGTCATCTACCAGAAGTCAGACTATCTGTCTCTAGGCCGATTCGTGATCGATGTTTACTGTAATTGTATGTTAAATGACTCAAACTCAGCGAAAGCTGCCCACAGCTGCATGATGACCTACTGGTCCTATATTTAAAAAAAATTACATTTCAATTAGGCCTAGACGAATGTAAACAAATTTGTGGAAGAAAAACTCAGGGAATGGTAATATTTATATCATTAGTTTTCTTTTCTTTTTCGTTTCAAAAATAAAACCCTAGGTTTATTCAATTCCTTCATTTTTTTATATTCATTTTGATTTATCATTAATATGCTCATCAACGTTGTCATAGGCAAAGGTGAATTAAATTGCATAATCCATGGGAATGGTAAAATGTCCATTTGTATTTTAGTCTTAATTTTTTTTTTGTTAAAAAGCCAACTTAGGCCTTTTCAAACCATCTATTTCTTGAAATTCATCATTATCAAGCCCATAAACATTGCTATTGACGAAATAACGTGCATTTGCATGTATCACGGTTCGTATTATAATTATGTAGTAGGACTACTGCAGACTTGTGTACTTTTATGATATTTGCGACCAATTTAGGTGTCTTTTGCGACTCTACGTCGAGACCCATCAGAACAACAATTTTAAGAGACCAGGTTTAAAAAAAATAATTTTAGCCACCAATGGGTGTGAGGGAGGTTGGTCTCCAAACGAAGTAATTACGTCACTAGCACGGAAAGACTAGTGTGTTTTTACTAGGCCAAATATTAATACAGTGATATCTTGCCAGCTATTAATAAAAACACAAAGCATTAGTATGACGAAAACAGCGAAACACTGTGGTGATATTTTATAGCCTTAATAACATTTATTTAGGTGACTATTGGCTCTGATAGAGCCACAATAATTATTGTAAGTATATGTTCTAAGTTGTCATCATATTATAAGAGCAAAGGTACTCATTGGTCTATTTTACATTAATTTTGCCCTCCCCCCCCCCCCTTTTTCCATAATTTTCACCTACCGTACAATTTTAAAAAAAACATTTTTAAACAATTTAAATTGCTTTTAAATTAAAATGGTAAAAGCCAAATTATTCATTAGATCAAGGGGTCTCAAACGCAAATGATCAGGTGGCCGCATGAGGTAAAATCTGATTACGAATTGGGCCGCATCAAGTGTTGCACAAAAAGCTATTACAAATTCATTAAGGTACAACTGTTACAATCTGCTCAACCTATATAAATAACAAAAAAAAAATTAAGGGTTCTCAAGAATTAGGGTTATTTTTCTTCCACCCACTCACTTTTGCCAGAGACCAGGCAGCGCATCTTTTTACACAGCTGAGAAAATTTGGCTTGAGTGAGGAAGCAACTGAGACCCTCAGTATAGCTTGAAGATCCTCATCAGTAAGTTTGGCCCTGAGCTTTGACTTGTTAAAGTGCATAGTGGAAAAGAGCTTTTCATGCAGATAGGCAGTCCCAAAAAGTTATACGATCTGCTTGAATAACCTGTAAATCACAGGGAAGGTAGAGGGCAATGCAATCAATTGTCCATGCTTGTCTCTTTTCCATTCAGCTACCTGCGCACATTAAAGGAGAAAGGGTCAGCAAAAAGCTAAAATTGGCTGTCTGTTTTGAAGTGTAAAAAAATTTGATCAAATTCTTTCTGTAGCTTTGCAATGGCATCAGTATACTTACCACGAAGTTACTACTGAATGATGTGCCCCGAGTCTATGAGTACTTTACATGTTGGGAAATGACAGAGGTTTCTCTAAAAAGCATATCACAAGTTTTGTGCAGAATGCCCTGACATTTTCATAGGCAACACTGACAAGCTACCCCTGGTCTTGTAACTTTTTGTTGAGTATATTCCTGTGTAATGTTAACAAGTAAAACCAAGTCCATGAGCCATTTGGGATCAATTAGTACAGGAACAACAACCCCATCCTTTTTCATGAAGGCCTAAAATGCTAAAATGTGTCAAGCAGTAGACAGGAGCAGGCCATATTTATAGTTTATTGATGCGAAAGAAAGCAGCTCTACTAGTATGTAGAATGAATTTTGACTTTTTATCGTAGTAAAGTCCTTTTTGACTAACCCTATTTTGAAAGACAGTCCTACTACATGGAGCAGAAATTTGGAAAACAACGGCGAGCATTACGCAGAAAGTACATACCTTCATAAAGACATGGCTTAGAAAGATCCTGAACATCAAATGGCCAAATATTATCACCAACAAATATCTACTAGAGAGGACTCACCAGGTGCCCATCGAAGAAGACATATAAAAGAAAAGATGGAGATGGATAGGACATACTCTCTGGAAACCCCCAGATAGCACCACCAGACAATTCCTAACATGGAATCCACAAGAAGAAAGCAAGAGAGTAAGAACACATAATACATCCAGACGCGAGCTAGAGGCAGACACGCAAAATATGGGATACACCTGGAAACAACTGGAAATGAAAGCACAGGACCGTGGTGAATGGAGAATTCTTGAGGATGGCCTATGCCCCAGACTGGGTAAAAGGGCAAGAGAAGAAGAAGAAGATTTTGAAAGTGATCAAGCTGACATGCTCAGAATTTCCCTCACTCGTAAACGCTAGTGGCAATTTTAATAGGGATCCTTTGAGACTGTATCAGATTGCTACGATTTACACAATTATGCTTGTGCATTACCCAACAGCTTACTTTTAAGATTTTTCTCAAAGCCGCAATCTTGCCATGCTTGTCTCATAAAAAGTTATAAAATAAATACATTTATTCCGATTTTAAAACGGTTTTTTACCATTATAATAACCATGCAAATATAGAGAAAAATAACAAAAATCAGAATAAACAAGTCGGTGAGATTCGACTGACACCGTTGTGGAGAGTCAAGTTATAGATATGAGAATTGGGAAAATGCGCTGGCCGCACTAACACTAAACTTTGCTGTCATTTAGCGGGCAAAAAAATATCGTCTTGCGGGTCACAAATGGCCCGCGAGTTTGAGACCCCTATATTAGATGTTTATTTATTAATATTAACGATTATTTCATTTTTTTAAAGAATGTAAATATTGATGATCCCCACCCCCCCTCCTCGTTTCTGCTTCGGTTTCGGCCGAAAGTCTCTTTAAGTTTCGGCTTCGGTTTCGGCCGAAAGTCATTTTTAACTTTCGGCCCAGTTTCGGTTTCGGCCGAAATCAGAAAATCACTTTCGGTCGGTCTCTAATCTGAATGCCTATAAAATACATGTTATTAATGCACAAATAAAATGTACCTTCTCTAACCATTCATATGAATTATTTTATGTTTTAACAACACCACGATGAAACAGATTTCCCCCTACTATGAATAACACTGGTAATTAGAGGCTTCGTCTTACCAAAGTCAAGGACAAACGCTGGCAGTAAATCAAATCTGTTGTTTTAAGATATCAAGGTCAAGGACAAACTCTAGCAGTAAATTATATCTGTTGTTTAAAGATACCAAGATCAAGGACAAACGCTAGCAGTAAATTAAATCTGTTGTTTTAAGATATCAAGGTCAAGGAGAAATACTGGCAGTATATTAAATCTGTTGTTTTAAGATATCAAGGTCAAGGAGAAATACTGGCAGTATATTAAATCTGTTGTTTTAAGATATCAAGGTCAAGGAGAAATACTGGCAGTATATTAAATCTGTTGTTTTAAGATATCAAGGTCAAGGAGAAATACTGGCAGTAAATTGAATCTGTTGTTTTAATATCTCAAGGTCAAGGAGAAATACTGGCAGTAAATTAAATCTGTTGTTTTAATATCTCAAGGTCAAGGAGAAATACTGGCAGTATATTAAATCTGTTGTTTTAATATCTCAAGGTCAAGGAGAAATACTGGCAGTATATTAAATCTGTTGTTTTAATATTTCAAGGTCAAGGAAAAACGTTTGCATTCAACTAAGTCCGTTTGTTTGAGATACCAAGGTCAAGAACAAACGCTGGCAGCAAACAAAGTATGTTGGTTTTAGACAGCAGTTCTCAACCTGTGGATCGCGACCCTTTGGGGGTCGAATGAACTTTTATAGGGGTCACCTACGACCAATGGAAAATATATAAGCTCTACAGTTATGAAGTAGCAACATTGCAACAAAAATAATTTTGTGGTTGGGGATCGCCACAGGATTAGGAACTGTATTAAAGGGTCGTGGCATTAAGAAGGTTGAGAACCACTGGTTTAAGATCTCTTGGTGAATGATATAGGCAGGACATTTAGAACAAATAAAGTAAAATAAAATAAAGCATTTCCTTAAAAATCAATTTGCATCGAGCAAATAAAGGGGCGGCTATCTTTGGGAATGTCCGGCAATGGGTAAATAGGACATGCAATGCCGGCAGTCTGGCAATTTCTTTAACCGTACAGATCTCCTGGTGCACGTACGGAAACAAAAGAGGCAAGAAGAGGTAATCCCCATCTTCAGGCTAGTGTCCCGATTAAGGTCCTTAGTTTTACTTACGTTGTCATTGAGCACGACCAGGTGATTTAAAAAAAAAAAAAAACTAGTTATTTTTCATTTCGTTATTACGAGTATAATGAACCACATGTTTGGGTTTTTTGTTGGGGGNGTGGGGGGGGGGGGGCATTTTAGGCAGTTCGTTCCAGATAATTTAGAATAAGCCTGACAGTCTCACTGTAAGAATTGACTTGTCTAGAGGGGAATGACCGGGACTTTGGTTTTATTTCATGACTTAGCATGACAAACGGTCATCGCGTCCTCACAGTCGACTCTCTAGGCTGAGGAGTCAAAGCTGGAGTCGCGTGGTCAGAAATGGCTGGTAAGAGGTGATTCGATCCTGTTTCTTCAATTTTCCTTCAAATATTTCCTTTTATTTTTATTATTTCTGTTCTTAATTTTCTTTAAATGTTTCGATTTGACCTGAAAGCAAGAGAAGGATCCTTAGTGAGATTACAAACAGGAAGGAGTGCCATGTAATGGCAAGTTATACTTATGAGGAATACTAAATGTGTGTCTCCTCATAACACGATCAAACATCATTACTCTAAATCCCCCTTGACATGCTCAAATTGTTAACAGTAATTAGTAAAAAATGAAAAAGGTCTAGGCGGGTATAAGTTTGGCTATCCCTCCATCACAACGCCAACAGATGTACCTTTAATCATGCCAGGATATTGGTTAATTATAGTGAAGAATATTTTCAAAACTAACGTCATGATAAGGAAACGACTTTGTGAGGGAAATAATAATATTATGAATTTTATTCGATTTTTTATGTGTGTAATTTGGTTTCTGTCAATTATAACATTTTTCCCAGAGAGACACGAAGGCTGGACAAGAGAAGGAGCTAAATTATGACGTGAATGGAATGGAGATACCTTATTAGACGTCAGCTCATTTAAACATTGGCCAAAATATATCAATTCAAATTGAGCATAAAATGTTTGATGAAACTGACTTAAAATAGAATGAGTTCTACCATTTGAATGGTAAACACCACGATACTGGGAATCATGGGAAATCATTCATGCTTTATGTAAGGTCATATGACCTGGTGCGCGGACGTCTTGTGACTCAGATACTACATGTCATGTGACCTGGTGCTTGGACGTCTTGTGACTCAGATACTGCATGTCATGTGACCTGTTGCGTGGACGTCTTGTGACTCAGATACTACATGTCATGTGACCTGGTGCTTGGACGTCTTGTGACTCAGATACTATATGTCATGTGACCTGGTGGGTGGATGTCTTGTGACTCAGATACTACATGTCATGTGACCTGGTGGTGGACGTCTTGTGACTCCGATACTACATGTCATGTGACCTGGTTGGTGGACGTCTTGTGACTCAGATACTACATGTCTGGTGGATGGATGTCTTGTGACTCAGTTACTAAAGGTCATGTGACCGGGTGGTGGACGTCTTGTGACTCAGATACTACATGTCATGTGACCTGGTGGGTGGACGTCTTGTGACTCAGATACTACATGTCATGTGACCTGGTGCGTGGACGTCTTGTGACTCAGATACTGCATGTCATGTGACCTGGTGGGTGGACGTCTTGTGACTCAGATACTACATGTCATGTGACCTGGTGCTTGGATGTCGTGTGATTCAGATACTACATGTCATGTGTCCTGGTGGGTGGACGTCTTGTGACTCAGATACTACATGTCATGTGACCTGGTGCTTGGACGTCTTGTGACTCAGATGCTGCATGTCATATGACCTGGTGCGCGGAATGTCTTGTGACTCAGATACTACATGTCATGTGACCCGGTGCGTGGACGTCTTGTGACTCAGATACTGCATGTCATGTGACCTGGTGGTTGACGTCTTGTGGCTCAGATACTACATGTCATGTGACCTAGTGCTTGGACGTCGTGTGACTCAGATACTACATGTCATGTGACCTGGTGCGTGGATGTCTTGTAACTCAGATACTGCATGTCATGTGACCTGATGAAATGGACGTTATGTGGCCATGGGCGGTGGATTTCATGGGACTTGGTTTGGTGGATGTTGTGGGACCTAAGGTGTTGGATGTCATGTGAACAGGGTCTGTGGATGTAATTATTGTCATGTGACAAACGGACTGAATGTCGTGTGGCCAAAAGACTACATGTGATGAAGCCAAAAGACTGGATGTCATGTGGCAAAGAGACCGGATGTCATCTGCCCAAGAGACTAGATGTCATTTACAAAGGCCCTGTTACAAAGAAATTTGACGACATGTCAACAAGGGACTGGATATCATGTCACCAAGTGACTGAGTGTCAACGTACCAAGAGAATAGGTGTTTTGTGAACAAGAGACTGGATGACATGTGGCTAAAAGACCGGATATCATCTTGCCAAGAAACTTGATGTCGTGTGAAAAATAGGCTTGAAGTTATTTGACCAATAGACTTGATGTCATGTGACCAAGAGACCGGATGTAATGTGACCAAGGGACTTCGTGTTTTGTGACCAAAAGACTGGATGTCATGTGACCAATGGACTAGGTGTTTTGTGACAAAAAGCCTGGGTGTCATGTAAGGAAGAGACTGTCTGTAATACATCCTTATACTGTGACTGTCTTGTTACAATTAGATTCGGTCGACAAGACGTCCGGGCATAATTGTAATGCGTAATACAATGTAATTAATTTGATTGAATTTTCTTCAAATCTCCACCGACAATATTAACAGCTCACAAAATATTCTATAATTCACAGTTGGACAACAATTTGCCTGCATTAGATTAGTATGCCGTGAACTCAAACGTAGAGATTGTCATCCGATGGAATCGTACCATGAGTTCTGGTGGGATATCATATCGCCGGGCTGGGTTGAGGAATCATATGTATCAAAATTAGGTCAGGGGTGGGCGTAAATCACGTGAATCACTATCAATCGTTGCAGGAAATCTCTCAATTTTCTTACAGCAATTACTGAAGTGAAAAATATTACCCAGAGCTCTCGTGGAGGTATTGCGATCTGTGAATGGTAAAGTATAGTCTCTATTACTAAATTAAACCTCAGCTTATAGGTTACATTCTATTGACAGTCTTTAAAACACAGATAAGCGTATGCGTGCTTTGGCTCTATGAAAGCTCATCAGATGGTATCGATACCGTCAGCACCTTGGCCGTGGCTTTTATCACAAGTCCACGTACGAAAAAGACGAACAAGACTCCGAAAGGCAACTTTAAGGGATTTTACAAAAATATACCACATTGAATTTTTTATTAGCCTATTCATACATTATAAATATATTTTACAGGCCCTACTTTTATACCATTTATATTTTTGTTTACTCTCAGCGTTTGGTTCAGCTCCTGTCAGTTGCCAGGAAGACTCCTGTTAACTAAAGATAATTATAGATTCTTGTGTGACTGGGATCAATTTGTAAAATAAGTTTGATAAGCAGAGTTGATCGCTGGATTTTAAGTGTTGTTTTGAAACTCATCCATTGGCAAATGTCTTGCCTGATCACGTCAGAAAAGATTTGCTGGTAGTCTCTTGACATTTTTTTTTCTTTACTTACGTAACCCAGACGTCTGCTCACACGATCAGCTTGGGGACGGGGCAAGATCTGTTTGCTGTTTTGGTTGGGTGAGGGAATCTGTGGCCGCCATTATTGACGCAGACATCGGAGTCGACAGTATTACTCTGTTGAAAATATCGGAAATCAAATACACATAATTTAGTCTGTTGATATCGATCTGTTATGTTTTGGGGTAAAGGTGGTATTATAACTTTTATTATCGTATCAGATTTTGACATATTAAGCGACCGTCTGAGTTTGCTCTTTTTTAAGACACTTTTTATACTCAATCATCAAAACTCATAATTCTCTATGCACACCTGGAACTAGCGCTGTTAGTGTTAGAAAAAGTGCTATTTTTTTTGGAATAGCTTTATAGTGTTATGAAATGCACCATCGTCCCATTTGAAGGGACTTCTAAATCTTTTTATCACACTAACTCATAATTTAATTAGAAAATAATTTTAACAATACCACCATTACACAATAATCACTACACATTTTTAGTGCAACACATTATGGAGTTCAAACGGCAAAGTCACAATAATGAATCAACTGAATAAACTTTAGTGCCAAGAGATACAGAAAATTAAAAGACTTATTTTATTTTTTACCACAGGTAGATCCCTTAGATTCGCCAGGTAATTGCTAAAAAAAATATTTGTATAGTATTGTCTTAGTAAACACATTGTAACAAGTTTAGAGAACGATGCTATGTTTCAGAGAAACCGTAACAATGAGAGGTTAGTTATTCTATTTGAACCTCGATTAAAACATATATAGGATAAAACATATAACAGATTCAATGGAGTAAAGATCATCTCCATATATTCTGAACTAACAAATGATCTACAGACGTTAAGCTCGTCGGACATTTGACTTTCAGGGGAATTTTCAGAAGGAACAAACAGCTATCAGGCAGTGCAAGGGGCAGACAATTTAACTACTTGGGGTTGCTTCCAGGTTTTAAATTCTACATCCCCAGTGTGTTGTTTCTTAGTCAACCTCTGCCAGTGGGATAATATACCCTAGAGTTCATGCAAATATCAACTCTTTACCTTAACTCTTTACCTTAACTGTTTACCTTAATTCTTCACCTTAATTCTTTACCTTGACTCTTCACCATAACTTTTTTACCTTAACTCGTCATCATAACTTTTTACCTTAACTCTTTACTTTACAGCGTTAAAAAATTGAGTTGCAAGCCAACTTTTACTGTCAAACGATACTTTTATTGCATACATATTTCACTTGTTTAAGTCTCTGAAGTATCTGATTGGCGTAATCTCCCTGGATTATCTCACTGGCTTATTTCACTGGCTTATCTCAATGACTTATCTCACCTGCGGCCATATTTTGCGTCCAAACGATACTTGTATAACAAACCTATCTCACCGGCCTATCTCATTGGCTTATCTCATTGGTCTAACTAACTTGCCTATCTTACTTGCCTATCTCACTGACCTTTCTCACTGGCCTTTCTCACTGGCCTTTCTCACTGGCCTTTCTCACTGACCTTTCTCACTGGTCTATCTCACTGACCTTTCTCACTGGCCTTTCTCACTGACCTTTCTCACTGGTCTATCTCACTGACCTTTCTCACTGACCTTTCTCACTGGTCTATCTCACTGACCTTTCTCACTGGCCTTTCTCACTGGTCTATCTCACTGGTCTATCTCACTGACCTTTCTCACTGACCTTTCTCACTGGCCTTTCTCACTGACCTTTCTCACTGGTCTATCTCACTGAACTTTCTCACTGGTCTATCTCACTGACCTTTCTCACTGGTCTATCTCACTGACCTTTCTCACTGGTCTATCTCACTGACCTTTCTCACTGGTCTATGTCTTCTTCTTCTTATATTTGAGGTGCCCACGATCAATTTGTTGATCATTCTGGCTCCTGGTTTTAAATTCAGAGTTCTCTTAGACAGGTTGCCGTCCAAGGCTAACGAGTCCCATCCACCCGGGTTGCTTGGGATGGCTTTGATGGGGATTGAACTCCAGACCACAAGCTATTTCGTTTGAGACAGTTTAGACCACTCGGCCACCCAGCTACTTGGCCTATCTAATCTAACATCCTAAGAAAAGCAGCAGACATTAGGGTTTCCCCATCATACCCCTTCTTTCCCCCAACACGAACAGCTCTTCCTTGTTCGGGCCGCGAAGCTGTACGCTGGATATACTCCGGCGCTGAGACAGCCCCACCCACCTTCCACTTGATTGACTACTCCAGTGGCCGGTATCACCAAGAAACACTTGGTCGGCTGGTTGAACTTTCTTGGGGCTGGGATGGTTGTATTTTAACGTCTCTTTTAACACCCTTCCCATCGCGGGGTGGCGTCAGACGCCCTCTTATAAAGATTTCTGCACGTGGTTTTTACTTTTATTAGGTCCCATCGTAGCTGGGACGAAACGGTTTCCTAGGAAACAGTCCCCTTGCATTTGTTATTCAGAGTCAACTATGATTCTACGGTAGTGTTTGGAGTCATCTACACAGAGTCAGACCAACAGCGAGAAGTGCAATGTGTTAGTCAAAATAGCTAAAAACAGAGATATAGTGGTAAGAATAATTGTTAAATAGATATGCACCAATAGGAGCCAATAAGTCGCAGTCTGATAGAACCAACGGCATTGGCTGCCAAACCCACCCATGACTAATACTCATTAACGGCAACATGTCATCATATCCAGACCTGTTTCTCACTGGCCTTCCTCACTGGCTTGCCCAATCAATACTTGAACAGAGAGATTCTACATCAGATTTTTGTGAATGGGTGTTTGTGGAAGTTAGTGCCACCTCTACGTACTATGATGACGTCATACAGTGTCCCATTTTCCAAACGCATTACTAAAAGGACACCAATCATTGTTCATCACCTCAGGCATTGTATACATTTGTTTAACTGAAGATGGTGAAGTAAAGGTGGATACTGTGTGTGGATTGAGATTGAGACATAGCACGATCATCAAATACTGATCTTCAATATTTAGTTCATCGCGTGTCTCTTGGAGAGGTAGCAATGTTTGATGCCCCTCTGTTGGGGGGGGGGGTTGCCGTCACGTTTATTCAAAGTTTTGTTTAGTTATTTTTATGCAGTTGATATTTGCATTTATAATAAGTTGGTCAACCTGCAGTAGGGCTTACAAGACATTTCATCAAATAATGATCTTCAATATTTAGTTCATCGCGTGTCTCTTGGAGAGGTAGCAATGTTTGATGCCCCTCTGTTGGGGGGGGGGGGTTGCCGTCACGTTTATTCAAAGTTTTGTTTAGTTATATTTATGCAGTTGATATTTGCATTTATAATAAGATGGTCAACCTGCAGTAGGGCTTACAAGACATTGGTTATTCAGAGTCATCTATGATTCTACGGTAGTGTTTGGAGTCATCTACACAGAGTCAGACCAACAGCGAGAAGTGCAATGTGTTAGACAAAATAGCTAAAAACAGAGATATAGTGGTAAGAATAATTGTTAAATAGGTGTGCACCAATAAGAGTAAATAAGTCGCAGAAATTTAGGATAAATAATACTAACGCTATAAAAATTTAATTAGTTATGTACCGCTATAATGTGTAGAGAACTTAATCTCCTGTTGCACTATATGGGTAAAAAAAGACGATACCAGTAAATTAATACAGTACTAAAGAACGATACCCAAACTAGGGCTAATTACTAGGCTGCGTTCTCTCCAGCTGAATGTCTCAAACAACAAAGGAAATGATTTCAGGAGGGGGAAACATCAGTTTACAGATCTCAACATAAAAAAATCTAAGTGTAGAAAATGTAGAGGCATATAAGTACGTAGGTGTCACATTAACTATAAACTAACATGGCTTGAGCAAGGCCAAATGCTGTATAAGAAATTAAACCAAGGTTTGTTCTTTTTTAAAACCTGTACAATTTCGGAGTAATTAAACAAATCGATAACTTATTCTACATTGCAACAATTGGAAGGCTACTTAATTTTAAAATTACCTGATGTGTGGGAATTTATCGTCTGATATTAAACACCGCATAAACCGACTTATCAAGAAAGCTAGAAACATAACACAAACTAAACAGCGTTCACCTGAAGAACTGTTTGATGAAAGATGTTATTGTAAAACTAAACAAATTTTGAATGATACATCCCACCCTCTTCATCCCATATACTTAGGATCGGACCTTTGGGGACGAATTCTTTCTATTAGGGCCAGGACTAAAAGATTTAAACATTCTTTCGAGCTATTCACATCTGAGAACAGGGTAGCATTTTCTGATTACATCTATCTCTCTTTACATCTAACATTTGGGTAGCATTTCCGATTACATCTATCTCTCTTTACGTTTTCCTTACTTGCCATTGGTTAAGCACATCACGTGATACTAAGGGAGGTACTTTGATTTTTTTCTTCTACATTTTTACTGGACATGCCTGGTTCTTCTAAAGTATGCACTATTTTAAATCCCGGATTACTCTTAAATGAGTTTATTTTTGCAGTAGTTTTCAGTGTCATCTGAAGCTTTATTATGAGCTGAATCGGTTAAGGGGGATAACTCAAAAATGAAATTTTGTGACATGTCTGGTTTTTCCGCTGAGGTCTTCATTTGGGTAGCATTTTCTGATTACATCTATCTCTCTTTACATCTAACATTTGGGTAGCATTTTTTGATTACATCTATCTCTCTTTACATCTAACATTTGGGTAGCATTTTCTGATTACATCTATCTCTCTTTACATCTAACATTTGGGTAGCACTTACTGATTACAGCTATCTCCATTTACATCTAACATTTGGGTAGCACTTATTGATTACAGCTATCTCCATTTACATCTAACATGTGGATAGCATTTTCTGATTACATCTATCTCTCTTTACATCTAACATTTGGATAGCACTTACTGATTACAGCTATCTCCATTTACATCTAACATGTGGGTAGCATTTTCTGATTACATCTATCTCTCTTTACATCTAACATTTGGGTAGCACTTACTGATTACAGTTATCTCTATTTACATCTAACATGTGGGTAGCATTTTCTGATTACATCTATCTCTCTTTACATCTAACATTTGGATAGCACTTACTGATTACAGGTATCTCTATTTACATCTAACAGGTGGGTAGCATTTTCTGATTACAACTTTCGCAAAACCAAGTAATCGGTAGTAGGGCTTTTTAGAGCGGTTTTCTTCCAGTGAACTGCTGCAACCCCGCCCCTTGCTGCAACCCTGCCCCTTGCTGCAACCCTGCCCCTTACTGCAACCCTGTCCCTTGCTGCAACCCTTCCCCTTGCTGCAACCCTGCCCCTTGCTGCAACCCTGCCCCTTGCTGCAACCCTGCCCCTTGCAGCAACCCTGCCCCTTACTGCAACCCTGTCCCTTGCTGCAACCCTGCCCCTTGCTGCAACCCTGCCCCTTGCTGCAACCCTGTCCCTTGCTGCAACCCTTCCCCTTGCTGCAACCCTGCCCCTTGCTGCAACCCTGCCCCTTGCTGCAACCCTGCCCCTTGCAGCAACCCTGCCCCTTGCTGCAACCCTGTCCCTTGCTGCAACCCTGCCCCTTGCTGCAACCCTGCCCCTTGCTGCAACCCTGCCCCTTGCTGCAACCCTGCCCCTTGCTGCAACCCTGCCCCTTGCTGCAACCCCGCCCCTTGCTGCAACCCTGCCCCTTGCTGCAACCCTGCCCCTTACTGCAACCCTGCCCCTTGCTGCAACCCCGCCCCTTTCTGCAACCCCGCCCCTTACCACCACGCATCTTATTACTGCGCTCCCCAACCTCCCGTACAGTCAAATACTAATGAATTAAACAAATAATTTCTTACCATCATTATTCTTGTATTAATAAAAGCTACATTACCGGCCTGTGTATTGCCTTCTGCGGAATAGTAATTGGATGATGCAGTTTTGGGAGCCTAACCATTATTAACCACTCTATTAGCATTTTAATCATTCTCTACATTTGGTCACGCTCCAATAAATTGACAATTCGTAATTATCTGATAGTCTAACATCGCATAGTTTAGGACAGTATGACAACACATACTCCTGACAGTAGGACAACACATACTCCTGACAGCATGACAACACATACTCCTGACAGTGTGACCACACATACTCCTGACAGTGTGAACAAACCTAATTTCTGATTATGTGACAACATACAGATTTTGACAGTCTGCCCTCCATTAAAGTATGTTCAAGAAAGCAGTACAAACTTCAAGCTCACCTATGCCAATGTTCCCTCTAAGGTTTGCTGCTTTGTGTGCAAAATCATACACTTGTGTGCAAGGTTAAACAGCATCATTTTTTTTTGTGTGCAAAATTTTACAGCCCACAAACACACACTTACATGGAAACTTGCTGCGCGTATACTCAAACTGCTGCGCGGATACTCAAACTGCTGCGCGGATACTCAAAACTGCTGCGCGGTGTCTGTGAGATAGCTGCGCGGTCGCGCAGCCGCGCAGCTTAAAGGGAACATTGACCTATTCCCATATTAGGAAAGCTGATATCACCGATTTATATTTCCAGTTACAAAAAGTAAATATAAAAAATGATTTTTATAAACTGCAGTTAAAGTTTCTATAAAACTTGTTTTTTTTTTTTAATTGGGGGGGGGGGGGTTAATATGGCCTCTCAGCTCTGCCATGATACATTTAACTTGGGAATTAGAATTGCAAGCAAATAAATTGTCTATGTAGTCTTTTTAAATCGAAGCGGACGCGTCATAGACACGAAATAAAAGCATAAAAGCAGAACTTTGCAATAAGTTTCATTTTGAGCAAACTAGGGAAATTTGTACAGATGACGAAGTGTGAATATGGTTTTGGAAGTAATAAAGAGATGCGCCTTGCTTATTTAATCAATACAAGGAAATCCCTCCACATAAGAAACCTCAAAATTCTAAATCAACATCGTATTGCCTTGTTTAAGTTTCAGTTAGTAAAAACAACACAAAAAAGTCCATTTCATTTTCCCCCAATAAAAAGAGTTGAATATCAATTCAATACAACTGTGGCATTCTGGGAACTATGTTGTGCATTGCTGGTTCCCATTTGCTGGCGTTTCCATCGGTTATGCGTTAGATTTTAACGTTGCTAATCTAAATGGCGTGTCACGCACACACAGAACAGGACCGTGTTAATGGAGTCTGAACGTTCTGATATCATATCACTTCAAGATAGGCCTTTCGCAGTCTTGGTTGTGTGTACGTGAACTAGTAAGAAATATCATAAGCAGTCTTCGTTGTTTGTAGGTGAACTAGTGAGAAATGTCATAAGCAGTCTTCGTTGTGTTTAAGTGAACTAGTGAGAAATGTCATAAGCAGTCTTTGTTGTGTGTAGGTGAACTAGTGAGAAATGTCACAAGTAGTCTTCGTTGTTTGAAGTTGAACTAGTGAGAAATTTTATAAGCAGTCTTCGTTGTGTGTAGGTGAACTAGTGAGAAATGGCATACTCAGCCCTCGTTGTGTGTAGGTGAACTAGTGAGAAATGTCATACTCAGTCTTCGTTGTGTGTAGGTGAACTAGTGAGAAATGTCATACTCAGTCTTTGTTGTGTGTAGGTGAATTAGTGAGAAATGTCATAAGCAGTCTTCGTTGTGTGTAGGTGAACTAGTGAGAAATGGCATACTCAGTCTTCATTGTGTGTAGGTCAACTAGTGAGAAATGTCATACTCAGCCTTCGTTGTGTGTAGGTGAACTAGTGAGAAATGTCATACTCAGTCTTCGTTGTGTGTAGGTGAACTAGTGAGAAATGTCATACTCAGTCTTCGTTGTGTATAGGTGAATTAGTGAGAAATGTCATAAGCAGTCTTCGTTGTGTGTAGGTGAACTAGTGAGAAATCTCATACTCAGTCTTCGTTGTGTGTAGGTCAACTAGTGAGAAATGTTATTGTTACGCACTGACTTGTATTGGGAGAAATTAATCTCCTATTTTTAATTTTAATTGGCTCATTGTAAGCAGTGCCTAAAAAAGGACGATACCATACAATCAACAATATTAAAGATACGACCCAAAACAGTTTCTAGTTACAATTAATTAAGATTTATTATGTCTTAAGATAATTACAAAAGAAAAGAAAAATATAATTACAATCTTCAACTTACAGTATGGTAGATCTTGTACCGGTACACAGTTAACACAGTTAGAATAATGTGCCAATAAATAATGCGAAATAAACACATATGAGCACACAAATACACAAAGAATAAAACACGCCTCGTAATGTTAAGAAAATTTATCTGAAAATCTCCCTCTCTCGTCCGTGCCTGTCAATCCCTTATATAGGTGGGTCTACCGACGCCTAAGCCCTGCCTTCGAGCCGCTACAAGGCATTTCTAGAACCATCAGATTCATTCTACAAAACACTACTTGGAACAGATTAATTATTTTTAGTAATTGGCGGTGTAAACAAGAATACATCAAAGGCCTAAGCCACACCCCTTTGTGAACACAGCGTCTCATGCAGGGTCAATCAGAGGGCACGCACGAGAAATATTATGTAAACAAGCTCTCTATAACAGTCATACTCAATCTTCGTTGTGTGTAGGTGAGGTAGTGAGAAATTTGATACTAAATCTTCCTTCTTTTTAGGTGAACTAGTGAGAAATGTCATACTCAGTATTCGTTGTGTGTAGGTGAGCCATTGAGAAATGTCATACTCAATATTCGTTGTTTATAGGTGAACTAGTGAGAAATATCATAATCAATCTTCGTTATGTGTAGGTCAACTAGTGAGAAATGTCATACTCAGTCTTCGTTGTGTGTAGGTGAGGTAGTGAGAAATGTCATACTCAATCTTCGTTATGTGTAGGTCAACTAGTGAGAAATGTCATACTCAGTCTTCGTTGTGTGTAGGTGGGGTAGTGAGAAATGTAATACGCAGTCTTCATTGTGTTTATGTGATCTAGTGAAAAATGTCATACTCAATCTTCGTTGTGTGTAGGTGGGGTAGTGAGAAATGTAATACGCAGTCTTCATTGTGTTTATGTGAACTAGTGAAACATGTCATACTCAATCTTCGTTGTGTGTAGGTGAGCTAGTGAGAAATGTTTTCCTATGTCTTTGGTTCTCAAGGTTAACTACCGAGATGTCAAACGTTCCAAGCTATATTAACTTTGTCAAGATGGGCATTTGTTTCAGTGTCTCAAGTTGGTTTGATTTTTGATGGGAGGGGGTGTGTGGAAGAATAGGTTGTGTGGAAGAATAGGTTGTGTGGAAGAATAGGTTGTGTGGCAGAATAGGTTGTGTGGAAGAATGGGATGTGAGGAAGAATGGGTTTGGTGTGTTCAAGAATTGTGTGTGTGAAAGAATGGGGTGTCCTTGTTGTAAACAAATAACGCATCTTTCTAGTGGCATATGCTCGCTAACATGATATCAATAGTTTTTTGCTTGTTATTGTTTTAGGTGAGTTTGGAGGAACTCCTCGGGTTGGCATAATTGTACTGACACAAGTAAGCGAAGAAGTGAGTAGGCAAGGTTAAGTATGAGTAGGCAAGGCCATTGTGAGGATGTCAGGTCTGGTAACTTGTAAACATGGAGGCAAGATAAAGTGTGAGGAGGTCAGGTCTGGTAACTTGGTAACATGGAGGCAAGGTAAAGTGCGAGGAGGTCAGGTCTGGTAACTTGGTAACATGGAGGCAAGGTAAAGTGTCAGGAGGTCAGGTCTGGTAACTTGGTAACATGGAGGCAAGGTAAAGTGTCAGGAGGTCAGGTCTGGTAACTTGGCAACATGGAAGCAAGGTAAAGTGTGAGGAGGTCAGGTCTGGTAACTTGGTAACATGGAGACAAGGTTGCCTGAAATGATGTGATTTAGGAATATCTGAAGGTGTGTGGTTCACATTGTGCTGGTACATGATGTGTTGAGGTTTGTGATTTACTTTGAGAAGGTATTTGGTCTACCTAGTAGATGTATTTCGTTGAAATTGTGGCTTTAAATTGGTTATGTTGTAGATATATGGGGTTTACATTGTAGGTGCATGATGTTTACGTTTTGGACGTATCTGGAATATATTGTGGGCGTATGTGGTTTACATTTTGGTTGTCGTGGGGATTTCTGGAGGTGCTGTTCATTATGCATCTTGATGATTGTAATGGTGCTCTTTTTGAGCAGAATTATATGAATTAGGGCACAGGATGTGATGTAATGTCATACATCGTTGAGATGGTTTCAGTGTTTGGCCATGATATGTGTTGTCGTGTCATACATCGTTGAGATGGTTTCAGTGTTTGGCCACGGGATGTGTTGTAGTGTCATACATCCTTGAGATGGTTTAAGTGTTTGGCCATGAGAGTGTTTTAGTGTCATACATCGTTGAGATTGTTTCAGTGTTTGGCCATGAGATGTGTTGTAGTGTCATACATCGTTGAGATGGTTTCAGTGTTTGGCCATGAGATGTGATGTAGTGTCATACATCGTTGAGATGGTTTAAGAGTTTGGCCAAAGGATGTGTTGTAGTTTCATACATCGTTGAGATGGTTTAAGTGTTTGGGCATTAGATGTGTTGTAGTGTCATACATCGTTGAGATGGTTTCTGTGTTTGGCTATGAGATGTGTTTAGTCTCATACATCGTTGATATGGTTTCAATGTTTGGCCATGAGATGTGTTGTAGTGTCATACATCGTTGAGATGGTTTAATTGTTTGGCAATGAGATTGTTGTAGTGTCATACATACTTGAGATGGTTTCAGTGTTTGGCCACCGGATGTATTGTAGTGTCATACATCGTTGAGATGGTTTCAGTGTTTGGGCATGAGATGTGTTGTAGTGTCATACATCCTTGAGATAGTTTAAGTGTTTGGCCATGAGATTGTTTTAGTGTCATACATCGTTGGGATGGTTTCTGTGTTTGGCAATGAGATGTGTGGTAGTGTCATACATCGTAGAGATGGTTTCAGTGTTTGGCCATGAGATGTGTTGTAGTGTCATACATCGTTGAGATAGTTTCAGTGTTTGGCCACGGGATGTGTTGTAGTGTCATACATCGTTGAGATGGTTTAAGTGTTTGGCCATGAGATTCTTGTAGTGTCATACATCGTAGAGATGGTTTCAGTGTTTAGGTATGAGATGTGTTATAGTGTCATACATCGTAGAGATGGTTTCAGTGTTTGGCCACAAGTGTTGTAGTGTCATACATCGTTGAGATAGTTTGAGTGTTTTGCCATTAGATGTGTTGTAGTGTCATACATCGTTGAGATGATTTAAGTGTTTTGCCATGAGATGTGTTGTAGTGTCATACATCCTTGAGATGGTTTAAGTGTTTGGCCATGAGATTGTTGTAGTGTCATACATCGTTGAGATATTTCAGTGTTAGTGCATGAGATGTGTTGTAGTGTCATACATCGTTGAGATGGTTTAAGTGTTTGGCCACAAGATGTGTTGTAGTGTCATACATTGTTGAGAGAGTTTAAGTGTTTGGCCATGAGATTGTTGTAGTGTCATTACTCGTTGAGATGGTTTCAGTGTTTGGCCAAAGGATGAGTTGTAGTGTCATACATCGTTGAGATGGTTTCAGTGTTTGGCCATGAGATGTGATGTAGTGTCACACATCGTTGAGATGGTTTCAGTATATTGGCATGAGATGTGTTGTTGTGTCATACATCCTTGAGATGGTTTAAGTGTTTGGCCATGAGATTTTTGTAGTGTCATACATCGTTGAGATGGTTTAAGTGTTTGGCCATGAGATATGTTGTAGTGTCATACATCCTTGAGATGGTTTAAGTGTTTGGCCATGATGTTTTTGGAATTTCATACATCGTTGAGATTTTTTCAGTGTTTGACCATGAGATTGTTGTAGTGTCATACATCATTGAGATGGTTTCAGTGTTTGGCCAAAGGATGTGTTGTAGTGTCATACATCGTTGAGATGGTTTCAGTGTTTGGCCACGGGATATGTTGTAGTGTCATACATCCTTGAGATGGTTTCAGTGTTTGGCCATGATATTGTTGTAGTGTCTTACATCGTTGAGATGGTTTCAGTGTTTGGCCATGAGATATGTTGTAGTGTTATACATCGTTGAGATGTTTTAAGTGTTTGGCCACGGGATGTGTTGTGGTGTCATACATCGTTGAGATGGTTTAAGTGTTTGGCCATGAGATTGTTGTAGTGTCATACATCGTTGAGATTGTTTCAGTGTTTGGCCACGGGATGAGTTGTAGAGTCATACATCCTTGAGATTGTTAAAGATTTTGGCAATGAGATTGTTGAAGTGTCATACATCATTGAGATTGTTTCAGTGTTTGGCCATTAGATGTGTTGTAGTGTCATACATCGTTGAGATGGTTTCAGTGTTTGGGCATGAGATGTATTGTAGTGTCATACATCATTGAGATGGTTTCAGTGTTTGGCCACGAGATGTGTTGTAGTGTCATACATCGTTGAGATGGTTTAAGTTTTTGGTCAAAGGATGTGTTGTAGTGTCATACATCGTTGAAATGGTTTCAGTGTTTGGCCATGAGATGTGTTGTAGTGTCATACATCGTTGAGATGGTTTCAGTGTTTGGCCACGGGATGTGTTTTAGTGTCATACATCGTCGAGATCGTTTCAGTGTTTGGCCAAAGGATGTGTTGTAGTGTCATACATCGTTGAGATGGTTTAAGTGTTTGGCCATGAGCTTGTTGTAGTGTCATACATTGTAGAGATGGTTTCAGTTTTTAGGTATGAGATGTGTTGTAGTGTCATACATCGTAGAGATGGTTTCAGTGTTTGGCCATGAGATTGTTGTAGTGTCATACATCGTAGAGATGGTTTCAGTGTTTGGCCACAAGTGTTGTAGTGTCATACATCGTTGAGATAGTTTGAATGTTTTGCCATGAGATGTGTTATAGTGTCATACATCGTTGAGATGATTTAAGTGTTTTGCCATGCGATTTGTTGTAGTGTAATACATCGTTGAGATGGTTTAATTGTTTGGCCATGAGATGTATTGTAATGTCATACATCGTTGAGATCGTTACAGTGTTTGGGCATTAGATGTGTTGTAGTGTCATACATCTTTGAGATGGTTTCAGTGTTTGGGCAAACCTTTACTTGTTTTGATGGTTGAGTTGTTATGTAACATCTCTAATAGTAATTGAGACATTTATTTTAAGTTGGGGAGGTATGCATAATGTGCAATTTATAGATCTAAGATATTACGGTCTCTAATTTATACATAGAGTAAGGTCGCTGAAACTAAGTTTGCTGGACTATGGACTGGCTCATAGGGGCTACTCAAGGAACGAATGTTTTTACTATGTGAAATTTTGCTGATCTTGCCGTGTATGAAGCAAGTTATTTCTGACGTAATTGTCTAATGTTTTCTTTATCAACGGGCAAATGCAATAATGCCCTCCTCTCAAAATGCTAATAAATCTTAAGTAAACGAAAACACTTTTATCTATCGATTGATTATTGAAATACTTGGTTGTATTTGTTTTGCATAGAAACGATTTGTTAGCATCAGACCGTCAGAGTTTGATTGGTCAATATTTGATCACACTTGATCGCACCGAATAGAGGATATTAAATAGTGGAGGAAGATGTAAAGAAGCTTGAAATATGAAAACAGGACCATGAAAGAAGAACGTTTCGGCTAAGAGCCTTCCTCGTCATAAAGGACAAATGAAGAAACAACAAGAAATAAAAAGTAGTTTCTAACGTTAAAGTATTCGCCATTAATATTTTTGCACTGGAAAGACCTCAGCAAGACGTGAAAATATGTCACTAACTTATTTCAATTTCGTGCTTTGACTCACACTGTGCATTTGACCTGAACCATTGTACGAATATGGCGACTTCATCATTTATAGGCCCAGCTTGCACACTTCACAGTCACAGTCAATGCAGGCATGTACTGTGTACGAAAGACATGCTAGAGATTAAATGGTGTCTAATTGAAAATTAAGATTTTAATTAACAAAATTGAATAGTAAGATTAATTACTTGATTCTCAAACTCTGGAGGCTCATATTTGTCGAGGTGTCTAGTCAGTTGTTACCTAATGCTGTTATAAATTTATTGAATGTCTTTTTTGACAAATGTCGAGGACAGAAAAATAAATTAATTGCGGAGCTTATCTCTAGCATGTGATTTAAAATCGATAATATCGACAGTTTGTTTCAAGATGAAAGTTTATCGTCCATCCTTAAAGAGACATGTGGGTTTTTTTTGACGTGTGGGGTGGGTAGAGTATTACAGAACATCTACACTCTTCAACCTCAATCACATTTTATCTGCATTATGTTTTGTTTGTCATGTTTTGATAAAGTTTTATAATTTTATTAAGATTTTTAATAAGACAATTTTTGGGACTTCATTTTACAATCCTATATTACTCTGGTCGCTCAGCTTCGAGTGTTTTCTGGTAACGCTTGTCGGTGGTGCTATACAAAACTGTCTACCAACGAATACCCAAGACTAGGGAATATTGGAATATTGAATGACAGGGGTTTCTCTTTATACCGTGCATCTGTCACGTAGATTCATTTGGTTGCAGCATCGCTTTTGAACTACACATTCTATCCAAAACACTGAAGCTATAACTCACGAACGTCTCATGACTATATCCTTAATGAACTCTCTCTCTCTCTCTCTCTCTGTCGCTCTCACTGTCTCTCTCACTGTCTCTCTCACTGTCTCTCTCACTGTCTCTCTCTCCCCCTCCCTCCCTCTCTCTCTCTCTCTCTCTCACTGTCTCTCTCCCCCTCTATCTCTATCACTGTCTCTCTTCTCTCTCTCTCTCTCTCTCTCTGTCGCTCTCACTCTCTCTCTCTCTCTCTCTCTCACTGTCTCTCTCACTGTCTCTCTCTCCCCCTCCCTCCCTCTCTCTCTCTCTCTCTCTCTCACTGTCTCTCTCCCCCTCTATCTCTCTCACTGTCTCTCTCTCCCCCTGTCTCTCTCTCTCTCTATCTCTCACTGTCTCTCTCTCCCCCTCTCTCTCTCTCTTTTTCACTCTCTCTCCCTATTGCACCCTATTGCACTGCACAAAATTTACTGCACATCAATGTACTGCACCCCACCGTACTGCACCCCATCGTACTGACACCACCGTACTGCACCTCACCCTATTGCACCCCACCTTACTTCACCCCACCCTACTGCACACACCCTACTGCACCCCACTGTACTAATCCATCATACTGTGCACAACGTACTTTTACCCCACCTACTGTTCACCAATTAAAAGGTTCCATTTGACTGTTTGGTGTCGCCACATTTGTAAGTCATCTCTGTGATGGCCACTTTCAAAGGTTTCAGCTTGTCAGAGATTAGAGACCGAAGCATTACTAGGGACAGTGGGGGCTGTAGCTATACTCGATTAATAGGTTGATACTAAAGACATTTTGGGGTTTGGTGAAGTTAAGGTGGGAGATGGGGTGGTGGTGCTTTCTTCAAATCCTCTAGGGGGTGGTGCTTTCTTCAAATCCTCTAGCGGGGTGGTGGTACTTTCTTCAAATCCTCTAAGGGGGAGGGATGGTGCTCTCTTCAAATCCTCTAGGGGGTTGTGCTTTCTTCAAATCCTCTAGGGGGGCGGGGTGGTTCTTTCTTCAAATCCTCTAGTGGGATGGTGGTGGTGGTTTCTTCAAATCCTATAGGGGGTGGTGCTTTCTTCTATTCCTTTAGGGGGTGGTGGTGCTTTCTTCAAATCCTCTAGGGGGGTGGTGCTTTCTTCAAACCCTCTAGGGGGTAGTGGTGGTGCTTTTTTCATATCCTCTAGGGGGTGGGGGGGCTTTCTTCAAATCCTCTAGGGGGTTAGTGCTTTCTTCAAATCCTCTAGGGGGTGCTTTCTTCAAATCCTCTAGGGGGTGCTTTCTTCAAATCCTCTAGGGGTGCTATCTTCAAATCCTCTAGGGGGTGCTTTCTTCAAATCCTCTAGGGGGGT
>CAXITT010000015.1:628147-656809 GCA_964033795.1 Lymnaea stagnalis | reverse complement strand
GTGGGAGTGTTGCTGTGGGGGGACACTCTCCTTCATGCATTGTGGGGGGGGGTAACTGTTGGGGACACTCTCCTTCATGCATAGTGGGTGTGAGGGGGTTGCTGTGGGGGACACTCTCCTTCATGCATTGTGGGAGTGTTGCTGTGGGGGGACACTCTCCTTCATGCATAGTGGGTGTGAGGGTGTTGCTGTGGGGGGACACTCTCCTTCATGCATAGAGGGTGTGAGGGTGTTGCTGTGGGGGGACACTCTCATCATTTTGCCATTTAACCTTTAAAAAAAAATTCTGATAAAAAATGCGTTAGAAAAATTCCATGACAGCGGTTCTCAAACATTTGTTGTTCCTGGTGACCGACTGAATCATTTGTTAGAGTTCAATGGTCTCGTCACTGTTGTTCATTCAAAAATAGAACCACTTTTTGAATTTAAAGAAAGTACTTATTCAACGTGGCCATCCAATTACCTCCATGTATAAGCCAATTACTTATCCGCATCGTCATCCAATTCACGGATCCAATTTAAAAAGAAAGATTTCTGTTCAGATATCTGTGCCATGCATTTTGAAATTTAAAAAACAAAATATAATTCATTTTATTTATAAACGTGTTTTAAAACATAATTATTTTAAAATAGAAATCCATCTATCCACCAATCCACTACTTCACCATATGTCCATCGCTATATTCCTCCGCATCCATGATCCATCCACCCATTCATTCCGTGTTCTACTCCCCTTGCCTCCATGACATTTCCGCTTTCCTTTTCAGCGTGACATGATCCACCCACACCCCACCCCCCACACACATGATTTGGCGGGCTTATAATAAATTTTCTCACATTAATGCCGGAACTCATCGGGCATTGGCAAGCAGAACTGAAGAATGAGAGAGAAAGGAAATTAGGAAAGACGAACAAGAAATACATACAAGAATTTCTGAGCGGGCGTGCGTGTGTGGGATGATGCGATTTCTGTGAGGGAGTGGGACTGCAGGCCGGGTTTCTTACCGAGGCTCGCACTCCGATGTCCCGAACAATTCGTAGTTACGGAAATGAGGGCCAGATATGTGGATCTTTGGCCATAATTGATCTTCGATAACTTCTTTGTAATCACACAATACGACGAGGGTTCAATAGTAGTCAGTGGATCTCAAACTTCAGTTTAGGGGAAAGATCAAGGACTGTTGAAATAATTGTTTAATAATATTTTTTTTTTTTTTTAATTTGTAAATCTTTGAGACATTTTAAAGAAGGAAATTGGTTTTTAAATTTTGTCCTTCTTTTTTATTGCATGTACCATTTTTTTCTTTAAATAAACACTGGTTGATCTCCTCTTTTCTCTAGAGTCGTTCATGCATTAAATAAAATAGCTACTAGGATGTCATGATCACGCGTTTGTTTGCTTCTTTTCAATATGTCTTTCATTCCAAATATACTGTCAGTCTTTGTGTGTTTCTGTCGATCTTGCTACTGTGGACCCAGCCAGGAAGGATATTAGCATACATAGAACCAAGATTAAATCAAGTATGTTAGTTAAGTCAATATTATTATGACTAAGACATTCTAAAATCGTGTCACGTGATCATAATTGGCTCAATGTGTTTCGAAGAACAAAGAGACACCTGCCTAGGTGAAGATCACGAAAACCGCTTGTTACAGAAAACCGTTTTAGATCTTTAAACTGTACAGGCAACTGTTTTAGATCTTTAAACTGTACAGGCAACTGTTTTAGATCTTTAAAGTATTCAGGTAACCGTTTTAGATCTTTAAACCGTACAGGTAACTGTTTTAGATCTTTAAACTGTACAGGTAACTGTTTTAGATCTTTAAACTGTAGAGGCAACTGTTTTAGATCTTTAAACTGTACAGGTGACCGTTTTAGATTTTTAAACTGTACAGATAACCGTTTTAGATCTTTAAACTGTACAGGTAACTGTTTTAGATCTTTAAACTGTACAGTAGGGTGGTTCATTGAGATATGGCATAAGAGAAATGTGTGCTATAGAGCAAGACACCCTCCAAAGTTTTTACATCTGCTAATTGTAATGTTTTGGTGAAGTTTTAGCTTTAAATTCTAACTACAAGACGGTGCTCAAAAGCAATATAATATCCTAATTTTGCAAAATTTAAGCAAAATGAAGAATTACGCATAAGTTGAATGTTTTAAAATTACAACCAGCAATAGCTTTTAAATATCAACAGTTCAACACTCTTTTTCAAATTAACCCCTAAGCTTAAACATATGGTTATTGGCATTTGTCACAATTAAAAGGTCAAATTGTGCTGTGCCATCAAAAAACTTAAAAATTTAACCAACTCAAATTCAAGTCACAAAAGCGTTCATTATCAGTCAATGTTATTGTCATTCTGACATTAAGGCCTGAGCAGCAGACTTTTTGGTGATTTGTGTTGGAACAGCCTTGCGGTTTGCTTCCACTACTTCCAATAAGAGTGGTTTTTCCTCTTCGTCGTTAGTAAGCCGTGTGTTGTATTCTTCAAAAAGCTTCTTCGCTCGCTCTGCAGTGTCGTTCACAACACGTCATGACTTGAATCGTGTCTGGCCATAGCGATACTGTCCACTTGCAGGCCACTCTTGTGGTGGCAAAACAAGAAAGACGCTGTCACTGTTATGACAACAAAGAAGGTTCCCCGTTCTGGTAGTTGCAAAGTCACCTAAACCTACATCTGGTTTCATTAGAATTGATGAATCTCCACGTACTTTTCGTTCGCCAGCCTCACGGGTCATTCCCTGCACAATTTCCATCTTTGCAGCTGCTGTCACATGATCTGAGAGCAGGGCTAATCCAACAAGCTCGTCTAAAAGATACCAGAGATGATTTTCTAGGACCTTTCTTGCATCTGTATTGATGTCAGGATCAATGATCTGGTAACTGCTGAGATCAGTCCACAGTTGTAAATCACTGGATGGAGCTTCAGTTGCACTGGGAGCAGTTACCCAATGCTTGGTGTAAATTAGTGCACCAAACTGAACAAAGCACTCAACTTGGGCTTCTTCTTTCTTTGTCAGCTTGAATACATCTGTTTGGTTGCGGAAGAGATACATTTTCATGGCATAAATTAATTTTGCCACCCAGCGAGCACGATGTACTGGTCCTGGAGCCCTCCAGTGGATCGTACTCGGTGGATGTCCCAAAACAATCAGAGTCAACTCAATAAGTTCCATGTAATCATCTCTGACTTGTTCCTTTAGGTGCTCTTTGGTCAGGACTGTCCTTGGTTTCATCTGATAATCTGGAAGCTTCAGGTGTCACCTGGAGTTCTGAAAAATTCTACGTGGTGATGACACTCCAATAGCCTTTGAATCGTTTAAAAAACGGGATATCTGGGGAGTTTGAAGGTCCACAGCAGATGGCGAAAACCTTTGACAAGATGATCTCCATTACATGATGACGACAGGCTAACCAATGAAGTTCACGACCTAGCCTGTTTTCAAGGCCAACACACACTACATTTATTCTGCCGGTATTTACTGAGGTTGTGTCAAAGCACATAGCCTGAACCTTGTCAGCCAGCTGCCATTCCACCAACAATTTGTGAACAGCATTTACTTCATTCTCACCAGTTCCAGAGCTCACCTTTGGCACACCTAACAGTTTGTCCATCCCATCACCTGAAACTAAAACTGGTAGCCTGTCAACTGAGCCTTCCCCAAATATTGCTGGAAGTATCTTTCCATCCCAATTTCACCAGTTCCAGAGCTCACCTTTGGCACACCTAACAGTTTGTCCATCCCATCACCTGAAACTAAAACTGGTAGCCTGTCAACTGAGCCTTCCCCAAATATTGCTGGAAGTATCTTTCCATCCCAATGGATTACTAATGGGCAAGTTGGCTCAAAATTATCTTTCATTGCTTTAGACATTTCATGCCTAGCACTTGACCGCGCTCGTTGAATAGTGCTACGTGAAATAGAAAGTGCATTTGGATCGTGACCAAGGGCTGCAGCAATAGGAATAAGTAGTCGAAACGCTTCACGATCAGATGTTTTATTATGTCAAAGGCACTTGTTACACTTGGATTGAACAATTGGGCTCGAGAGGTTTTCTTACTTGAGTTATATTGTCTTGCTGTTTACCTGATTTGCTAATTTTGGTCAGTATGTACTCATCGTCACATAATTAATCTATTAATAGCATGAACTTAAAACAACCGCCATGATTCCATCTTCCCTTGTCCTCTTCTTCCATTCTTTTTTCTGATTGGTTCGTCTTACCAAGTTCCATACTCTATAAATTATAAGTCATAATTCTCACCTCACTTAACGCCCTTAACTCAACTTAGCTCTGTGACAGTAACACTAAACAGGTAGTTATGACATAGAATAGTTAAACCGCCAACACTAAGTAATTAAAATATAACACAAAGAACATAATACAGTAAGTAAAAATGCAAAATGTAAATTGCATGAAAGTTCGGCAATTTTCAATGAAATTTTGAAAATCCATGGTCGTTGAGCATCACCTTGCAGTTGGCACATGAGGCTGAAACTCTGCTCTAATTAAAGGTTTGTATAAGGAAAAAAATAAGAGGGTGTCTTGCTCTGTAGGGGAAAGTTGAGTTTTTTGGGCCACCCTACTGTACAGGTAACCGTTTTAATCTTTAAACTGTACAGGTAACTGTTTTAGATCTTTAAACTGTTCAGATAACTGTTTTAGATCTTTAAACTGTACAGGTAACTGTTTTAGATCTTTAAACTGTAGATTTAACCGTTTTAGATATTTAAACTGTACAGGTAAACGTTTTAGATCTTTAAACTGTACAGGCAAACGTTTTAGATCTTTAAACTGTACAGGTAACTGTTTTAGATCTTTAAACTGTACAGGTAACTGTTTTAGATCTTTAAACTGTACAGGCAAACGTTTTAGATCTTTATACTTTACAGGTAACTGTTTTAGAACTTTATACTGTATAGGCAACTTTTTTAGATTTTTTAATTGTACAGGCAACTGTTTAAGATCTTTAAACTGTACAGTAACCGTTTTAGATCTTTAAACTGTTCAGGCAACTGTTTTAGATTTTTTAATTGTACAGGCAAACGTTTTAGATCTTTAAACTGTACAGACAACTGTTTTAGATCTTTAAACTGTACAGGCAACTGTTTTAGATCTTTATACTGTACAGCAAACTGTTTTAGATTTTTTAATTGTACAGGCAACTGTTTTAGATCTTTAAATTGTACAGGCAACCGTTTAGGAACTTTTTATACAGAAGTTTTTTTTGTAAATTAAATGTGACATTTTTTAAAACATAAATTTTAAGGGATTTTTAGATAATGAATTTAAAGGAAAGTACACCAACAGATCGGGAGTCATGGACGAGGATTAAATGTAAACCATTTTGTTCGCAAACATAAATGTCAGCTGGTACGTTTTATTAATATCTTTGTAAGGTTTATTCATATCTTTGTAAGGTTTATTCATATCTTTATAAGGTTTATTCATATCTTTGTAAGGTATATTTCTATCTTTGTAAAGTTTATTCATATCTTTATAAGGTTTATTCATATCTTTGTAAGGTTTATTCATATCTTTGTAAGGTATATTTATATCTTTGTAAAGTTTATTCATATCTTTATAAGGTTTATTCATATCTTTTTAAGGTTTATTCATATCTTTATAAGGTTTATTCATATCTTTATAAGGTTTATTAATATCTTTATAAGGTTTATTCATATCTTTATAATGTTTATTCATATCTTTGTAAGGTTTATTCATAAATTTGTAAGGTTTATTCATAACTTTGTAAAGTTACTTCATTTCTTTGTAAGGTTTATTCATATCTTTGTAAGATTTTAAGCATTTTGGAAGGTGTACGGCTGTACAGGATATAGAGAGGTTTTTCAAGGATTGAGATTTTTAAAATAAAAGATTTTGCACACGTCACAATAAATTGATCGTAGGTCATTATATAGCTTAAGTCCTATTGGTCCGTTCATAACAATCTCATAACAGTGAATAACTATTAGTAGCAAATATGTACATTATTAGAAAAACTAGTAGTACTACTCAAGGGCACAACTAAATTTAACGTATTAGGCCTAACATTTCCTTAAATTAAAGTGGCTTGCCATTTTCTCCGTTCCTTTGATTGCCTATATTTTATTAAAGGCTGAAAACAGTAAACATTTATACAGTATTTTTTAAAATACAATTTATTACTTGACTCCAGCTGAAAGCCCACGCGTAAGTCGGTGAACCAAATTGATCTTAAAAAAGAACGCTGAAACAATATACGTGGGGGTGGGAGTTTTTGGAGGCGTTTCTTACCTATTATTTAAAAAATTTGTGGTTGACCTGGAATTATCATTAAGTCATCAACAAGATCATTGCATGCATTTTGCAAAGGGAAAATTATAAATTTAAGTGCTTGCTTCAGTCTGTTATGAAATCGAAGCACATTTTAAAACAAAGTTACTGAAATTCAACTGAAAATGTAGGGCGTCATCCAATGTTTTACATTTTGAATCAAAGGATTTCCCGTGATATTTTTGAGAACGGAGGTGTGCTGCCTACTCCTACTCGAATACTGTCTGTGGTATTCGAATGCGTGTCGGAATTTCCTACGTTCCGACAATCAGGGTATCGAGCAGACGATAAGGAATATAGCCTCCCTCCAGGGAGAGAGAGAGAGAGAGGGGAGGGGGAAGTTAGAAAGAGATGGAAAGAAGAGAGAGAGGGGGGAGAGGGGGGATATATGGTGAGCTGGGGGTGGGTGGACATTAGATGAGGATATGGATATCCAAACAAATTTTGTTCTTCCTGTCTTGATGGACGGGTTTTTAGGGTCAGCACAAAAAATAAAAAGATATCGGATTTGGGGTGGAGTAGGAAGCTTGTTGCGGTGAAGCGGACTTGCGGGAAATCAGAAACGTGCAGAATTGTGTATATAAATCTGTCTGCAGAAAATGGTAAGACTTTTGTCTTGACCTCAGATAGGGGAGATATCCGGAGGTAGAGTTCCTTCCTACGGCTCACGGGGGACCTTACCAAATAGGATGTACCCGGGATAGCAAGGAAGTGAGGTGATAGGAAAAAAAGAAAAAGTGGGTGGGGGGAATGGGTATTTGCTACAGTTGTTTCCCCTGATGAATAGGTCAAGGGGAAGCGGAGGACCACAGGCCGGGGACACACTCGATTGAATTACCGACAAAGGTCTTTTTCCCCAGGATGAATTATACAGCGCATGAATCAAAATGATGCCACGGTGCGAGGTAGTCTGTCGCTGCAGAGTCTTAGTGCACGGCCAGTTAAAGACGAGTGTAAGAACCGGAGAAACCCGTAGTTTAAATGATTTAGAGTTGCCGGGACGATGTCAATGGATATGTGTTCAACTAATAGAGTTTGTCATGGATTAGAGTTGCTGGGACGATGTCAATGGATATGTGTTCAACTAATAGAGTTTGTCATGGATTAGAGTTGCTGGGACGATGTCAATTGATATGTGTTCAACTAATAGAGTTTGTCATGGATTAGAAATGCCGGCACGATGTCAATGGATATGTGTTCAACTAATAGAGTTTGTCATGAATTAGAGTTGCCGGGCCGATGTCAATGGAAATGTGTTCAACTAATAGAGTTTGTCATGGATTAGAGTTGCCGGGACGATGTCAATGGATATGTGTTCAAGTAATAGAGTTTGTCATGGATTAGAGTTGCCGGGACGATGTCAATGGATATGTGTTCAAGTATTAGAGTTTGTCATGGATTAGATTTTCTGGGACAATGTCAATGGATATGTGTTCAAGTAATAGAGTTTGTCATGGATTAGAGTTGCTGGGACGATGCCAATTGATATGTGTTCAAGTAATAGAGTTTGTCATGGATTAGAGTTGCTGGGAAGATGTCAATGGATATGTGTTCAACTAATAGAGTTTGTCATGGATTAGAGTTGCTGGGACGATGTCAATGTATGTGTTCAACTAATAGAGTTTGTCATTGATTAGAGTTGCCGGGACGATGTAAATGGATATGTGTTCAAGTAATAGAGTTTGTCATGGATTAGAGTTGCTGGGACAATGTCAATGGATATGAGTTTAAGTAATAGAGTTTGTCATTATTTAGAGTTGCCTGGACGATGTCAATGGATATGTGTTGAACTATTAGAGATTGTCATGGATTAGAGTTGCTGGGACGATGTCAATTGATATGTGTTCAACTAATAGAGTTTGTCATGGATTAGAGTTGCCGGGATGATGCCAATGGATATGTGTTTAACGAATAGAGTTTGTCATGGATTAGAGTTGCCGGGAAGATTTCAATGGATATGTGTTCAACTAATAGAGTTTGTCATGTATTAGAGTTCCCGGGACGATATCAATGGATATGTGTTCAACTAATAGAATTTGTCATGGATTAGAGTTGCTGGGACGATGTCAATTGATATGTGTTCAACAAATAGAGTTTGTCATAGATTAGAGTTGCTGGGACAATGTCAATGGATATGTGTTCAACTAATAGAGTTTGTCATGGATTAGAGTTGCTGGGACGATGTCAATGGATGTGTTCAACTAATAGAGTTTGTCATGGATTAGAGTTGCCGGGACGATGTCAATGGATATGTGTTCAACTAATAGAGTTTGTCATGGATTAGAGTTGCCTTGACGATGTCAATGGATATGTGTTCAAGTAATGGATTTTGTCATGATTTAGAGTTGCCGGGACGATGTCAATGGATATGTGTTCAACTAATAGAGTTTGTCATGGATTAGAGTTGCCGGGACGATGTTAATGGATATGTGTTCAACTAATAGAGTTTATCATGGATTAGAGTTGCTGGGACGATGTCAATGGATATGTGCTCAACTAATAGAGTTTGTCATGGATTAGAGTTTCCGGGACGATGTCAATGGATATGTGTTCAACTAATAGAGTTTGTCATGGATTAGAGTTGCCGGGACGATGTCAATGGATATGTGTTCAAGTAATAGAGTTTATCATGGATTAGAGTTGCTGGGACGATGTCAATGGATATGTGCTCAACTAATAGAGTTTGTCATGGATTAGAGTTTCCGGGACGATGTCAATGGATATGTGTTCAACTAATAGAGTTTGTCATGGATTAGAGTTGCCGGGACGATGTCAATGGATATGTGTTAAACTAATAGAGTTTGTCATGGATTAGAGTTGCTGGGACGATGTCAATGTATGTGTTCAACTAATAGAGTTTGTCATTGATTAGAGTTGCCGGGACGATGTAAATGGATATGTGTTCAAGTAATAGAGTTTGTCATGGATTAGAGTTGCTGGGACGATGTCAATGGATATGTGTTCAACTAATAGAGTTTGTCATGGATTAGAGTTGCTGGGACGATGTCAATGGATACCTGTTCAAGTAATAGAGTTTGTCATTATTTAGATTTCCGGGACGATGTCAATGGATATGTGTTGAACTATTAGAGATTGTCATGGATTAGAATTGCTGGGACGATGTCAATTGATATGTGTTCAACAAATAGAGTTTTTCATAGATTTGAGTTGCCGGGACGATGTCAATGGATATGTGTTAAACTAATAGAGATTGTCATGGATTAGAGTGGCTGGGACAATGTCAATGGATATGTGTTCAAGTAATAGAGTTTGTCATGATTTAGAGTTGCTGGGACGATGTCAATGGATATGTGTTCAACTAATAGAGTTTGTCATGGATTAGAGTTGCCTGGACGATGTCAATGGATATGTGTTCAAGTAATAGAGTGTGTCATGGAGGTGTTGTTTGTGGTCGATTCACTCTAATTTGTAATGGGGATTTAAGGCGGATGAGCATTGTTAATAATAGGGGAAAATACGTCATCAGGGATAGTTAGATAAGTAGTGTTTTTTTGTATATTAAAGCCAGTGTGTCTAGATAACAGCTATGGCATGTTATCTTGCAATTCAAATGTTAGGACATTCATTTCAGTGGAATCCAGTCAACTAAAAATAATTTTTTTAACAATCAAAATGCTTCTTTCTTCTGACACTTTTTTAAACTTTAGTTTCATTTAAAACTCGTATTCTAACGCTTTTGTGTTAAAATTCTCATTTTATAACTTCTGATACATTTTTAGCAACGACAGTCCACAAACAAGAATCAAAAATAATAATTCCCTTGGTGTTTAGGTATCTATGGTTGTAGCATTGTGTTCTATAGGCGCACCAAATAAAATGCCTAGAAGGTAGCACTTTTTAGGATGCTTATAAAGTGCGTGACTTAAATGCATTTTTTTTTCAAGTAACGTTAACAATTGTAAAGTTCACGCATCGTTAACAATTGTAAAGTTCACGCATCGTTAACAATTGTAAAGTTCACGCATCGTTAACAATTGTAAAGTTCACGCATCGTTAACAATTGAAAAGTTCACGCATCGTTAACAACTGTAAAGTTCACGCATCGTTAACAATTGTAAAGTTCACGTATCGTTAACAACTGTAAAGTTCACGCATCGTTAACAACTGTAAAGTTCACGCATCGTTAACAATTGAAAAGTTCACGCATCGTTAACAACTGGAAAGTTCACGCATCGTCACTGCCATTGTTTTGCGGTTAATTTAAAGCTATAGAATAATTGATGAGTTTTATTTTGGTTGAAAATATAAGTACGTTCCAATGATATTCTTTATGTTTACAGCTTTTTTTCAACCATTGGTATACAATTGTAAGAATACAGCTGTCTCTGCGATCACTTGACATTCAATTTAGTGCCATCCTCGGTTATTGAGGATTTTACCACAGTGCACAGCTACCAAACTGAAGTGTCGCTACAATCCGTGTTTATCCAGTAAGTTTGACAATTATGAAGTATTTTCAACCTCTATACAAACATTAGAACAACTATAAACAGTTCAATACCAATTTGGATGGTGACAAAAAAATTATTTTTATAGCTTTGAAAGAAGTAACAATTGGTTCGAAATGAATCCTAAAAAATATCATTAGTTTTATATCTGTGATGTGTAGCCCTTTGTTTAAAACGTTAAGTTTTATATCTGTGTTGTGTAGCACTTTGTTTATAACGTTAAGTTTTATATCTGTGATGTGTAGCCCTTTGTTTATAACGTTAAGTTTTATATATGTATTGTGTAGCCCTTTGTTTATAACGTAAAGTTTTATATCTGTGTTGTGTAGCCCTTTGTTTATAACGTTAAGTTTTATATCTGTGATGTGTAGCCCTTTGTTTATAACGTTAAGTTTTATATATGTATTGTTTAGCCCTTTGTTTATAACGTAAAGTTTTATATATGTGTTGTGTAGCCCTTTGTTTATAACGTAAAGTTTTATATCTGTGATGTGTAGCCCTCTGTTTATAACGTTGAGTTTTATATCTGTGTCGTGTAGCCCTTTGTTTATAACGTTAAGTTTTATATCTTTGAGTGTAGCCCTTTGTTTATAACGTTAAGTTTTATATCTGTGTTGTGTAGCCCTTTGTTTATAACGTTAAGTTTTAAATCTGAGTTGTGTAGACCTTTGTATATAACGTTAAGTTTTATATCTGTGTTGTGTAGCCCTTTGTTTATAACGTTAAGTTTTATATCTGTGTTGTTTAGCCCTTTGTTTATAACGTTAAGTTTTATATCTGTGTCGTGTAGCCCTTTGTTTATAACGTTAAGTTTTATATCTGTGATGTGTAGCCCTTTGTTTATAACGTAAAGTTTTATATCTGTGATGTGTAGCCCTTTGTTTATAACGTTAAGTTTTATATCTGTGTCGTGTAGCCCTTTGTTTATAACGTTAAGTTTTATATCTGTGTTGTGTAGCCCTTTGTTTATAACGTAAAGTTTTATATCTGTGATGTGTAGCCCTTTGTTTATAACGTAAAGTTTTATATCTGTGTTGTGTAGCCCTTTGTTTATAACGTAAAGTTTTATATCTGTGATGTGTAGCCCTTTGTTTATAACGTAAAGTTTTATATCTGTGATGTGTAGCCCTTTGTTTTTTAATGTAAAGTTTTATATCTGTGATGTGTAGCCCTCTGTTTATAACGTAAAGTTTTATATCTGTGATGTGTAGCCCTTTGTTTATAACGTTAAGTTTTATATCTGTGTTGTGTAGCCCTTTGTTTATAACGTTAAGTTTTATATATGTGTTGTGTAGCCCTGTGTTTATAACGTTATGTTTTATATCTGTGTCGTGTAGCTCATTGTTTATAACGTAAAGTTTTATATCTGTGATGTGTAGCCCTGTGTTTATAACGTTGAGTTTTATATCTGTGTCGTGTAGCCCTTTGTTTATAACGTTAAGTTTTTTATCTGTGTTGTGTAGCCCTGTGTTTGTAATGCTAGATAAGAAAGACTTCTTGACGATTTATTTCGTTGTTTATTAAGAGTAGAAATCATCAATTATTTGACTGCGCGCCCCACACCGCCCCCAAATCTCCGATCCTATTTGTCAATGGCACGTGTCTTGAATGTTGACCATCAAACAAGGTAGTGACAGTTTCAAACCTTCATTTATTAATACTTTCAAATTTATATCCTTGAGACTTAAGTCTAAATTCTAACATGGATTTTGTTCAAAGGTCTGAAGCTCGTGATACTAACTTTGTTTACTGTGTCAATCAATGTTTGAGTTAAAATTAATAAAAATGAATTGCCCGCAACCACCCCACCCATATTATTCGTTCTTCTAAATTAACCAAACTTGGTAGAGAACGTGCAAGGGAGAAACTAGATTAGGGATCAATCAAAGTGATGTCGAGATTTCTTATCTAGAAAAATTATATAACCCGCCCCCGATTTGCGGTTAGATATTTCTGGCCATCGATTTCCGTAATAAAAACATCAGAGAGCTCAATATTAAAATTTAAAAAAAATTGGTGATCTCCGATTCCATGAAACAGCCCCTCTTAATGGCTGGATCCCTACTCAAAGGATCGTGCTGCCCCGCTTAATGGCTGGATCCCTACTCAAAGGATCGTGCTGCCCCACTTAATGGCTGGATCCCTTCTCAAAGGATCGTGCTGCCCCACTTAATGGCTGGATCCCTACTCAAAAGATCGTGCTTTACATGGTGAAAGTCGGCTTAAAGAAAACCTTAACTCATCGCTAACTCGTTTTTTTTTAAGTTTGAGAGGATAACATTGGATCTACACCTCACAGCCCCTACTGAACCAACACCCCAAATCACCCATTGATTCATCATTAAAAATAATAATAATAATAATAATAATAATAAAGTTCATTTCAAAAACACGCTTCATCCCCAAAGGCTCGAAGCGCGGTACAAAGTCAACAAAAAACAAATCTATAATTTACCACATTTAAAACAAACGCAACACTACAAAAACTAATTACAAGCATACAATCTCAAAGTCTTTCTAGCCATTTCAACCATAAGCAACACAGCCAATATGCATTAACTGGAAAATAAGGCTGACAATCATCCCAGAAGGTGTTTGCGAAATAGACGTGTCTTTAGATCGGTTTTAAAGGACTCCAGTGTCTGGTTGTTTCTGAGATCGTCTGGGAGGGCGTTGCAAATTGTTGGACCAGCAAATGCGAAAGTGCGCTTTCCGTAAGTCTCAAGGCAAATACGTGGTGTCGAGAGTTTGCCACTATCGGATGAGCGGAGTCGTCTAGTGGATACATAAGGCGTCAGCAGCTCTTTCAGATAG
Organism: Lymnaea stagnalis; assembly: GCA_964033795.1. NCBI lineage: Eukaryota > Metazoa > Mollusca > Gastropoda > Lymnaeidae > Lymnaea > Lymnaea stagnalis. The sequence continues at coordinate 643,203 of CAXITT010000015.1, read as the reverse complement.
GACGGCGCCAGGTCATATAAGCAGCGGTAGCACAACGTTGCGATTTTGTACTCTATGCGAGCACGCACCGGCAACCAGTGCAACTCTCTCAGAAGTGTTTTTGCATGGTCGAACTTGCGTTTGCGGAGAACAATGCGAGCCGCATTATTCTGTGCTATTTGAATTTTATCCAGGAGCGTAGCTGGAAGACCCACCATGAGAGCATTGCAATAGTCCATGCGTGATAGCAAAAATGCCTCTTTGTTGCATCAATTGTTACAAAGGGCCTGATGTGACTGATCCTGCGCAGCTCCAAAGTATCATTTGAATCCACATCCATCATAGATGCAACACCCCACAGTCTCTATTGATTCAACATGACAATATACCCATTGATTCAACACTTCAAAATACCAATTGATTCAACACCCCTAAATACCAATTGCTTCAATACCTCGAAATTCCCATTGATTCAAAACCCCCAATATAACCATTGATTTATCACTCAACAGCTTCCATTGATTCAACATCAGGAAAAAGCCATTCGTTCAATACCCCACAGCGTACATTGACTGAACACCCTGAAATACCCATTGATTCAACTGTATATAAAAATTGTACATAACAAAAACATATAATTTGTTTATTGTTGTTTCTTTTTTTATTGAAATTATTGATTCTTTTTATGACAAGTATCTATCCCAAATTGTCCAATCAATTTATTTTCCACTATAAAATCTCTCTAGTGTTCTTTGAGCATGTGGCACAACGGTTAATGCCACTTCCATCATCATGTCTTATATATGGCGATTAAAACCTTTGAAAATCTGACACAACTCTTGTGTTTCAAGACAATCCATCTTCCTTTGTAGCACTCTCGACATGTTTGCTTAGCATTGCTTAAATCGCTTTGCGATTTGTACCTGTTAACCAATACATCCTTGAAGTTAGATACAATTAGAAAGAGGGTCATCGAATTCCTCTAAATAGCACGAGAGCGTTATGACAGTGGCTTTGGGCGCAGTGCTTGGTTTTGGCTCCAATGTGTTTTGTATTACTAAGAATGCATGTTTTGTGATGATTTGGGCATTAATTCTATCTAGCAGGCTCCTTACTTCTATAGTACATCCGGAATACGAAAAAGGAGGAGTATCGAGAATAATACAAGAGCACTGACAAATCATTCCTAGTCACTAATTACAAATCATACCCAGTCGCCCCTGATCATTCGCCCATGCCCAGTCACCCCTGCTCAGTCACATTTTTTCCAGTCACCCCTGCTCTGTCACCCCTGCTCAGTTGCCCATACCACCCCTGCCCAGTCACCCCTGCTCAGTCACCCCTGCTTAGTAGCCCCTACCCAGTCACCCAGGCACATACACTTGCTAAACTTTCCTCTGAATAAACTTGGACAAAATAATATACACATGTACTTTAATTTTCAGTTATAAAAAGGCGTACCAAGCTTTTTACAAAAAGGCATAACTAATTACCATTGCAAGTTGTATGAAATCCAATGGAATGACCTTGGGGGGTGTTAGATAAAATTGTTCCTTAATTATGACCAGCTTTTGGGAGATCACTGTGATAAACACCCCGACTGCGACCTGTTCGATATTGCGTATGATGGAGTGATTAGCAGAGATAGATGAAGATGGGAGTGACAGTTTGAGAGGAACGACAGAGAGAGAGAGAGCGAGAGAAGAGATAATAGATAAATAAATACGAGATAATGATGAGAGACTGTGTGAGAGAGTGTGGGAGATGTTAGAAGCATTCGGCTTTCTACAGAGATAGAAATTAGAAGATATATATACTAGTGAAAAACAAAAATGTAAGAGGAAGAGAGAGATAGAGAGAAAAAAATGTGAGGATGTAGTAATGGAGGGAGGGAAGGATGATGGGAGAGAGAAAACGTGTGGATAGAAAGAAAGAAATATACCGAACACGGACAGAGATATACAGAGTGAGATTGATGAGATAGAGGGAAAGAGAGAAATATCAATAAAAAATGAGAGGATCACATGAGAGAGAAAAGGCTAAAGACCGAAAGTAAGCTTAAAAATCTGTAGAAATTATTGAGAATTAATTAGACTGGTAAATCTTTGAATGAAGTAGTCAAAAAGGTAGGTTGAAGCTTGAATCAAAGGACAGGGCAATAAGATGGGAATGTTTCGGCTTAGAGAATTCAGCCTTCTTTGGCGAACAGAAAATGTACAAGTACGACAAGAAACGGAACACAGGAAAAAAACTTTAGAGCTCTCCTTTGTTGTCAGAATTCATGTGTCAAAATTTATGACAGTAATCTACCAATAAAGCTAAGTGTGTCTGTATATTTCATGGCACGAAAACCAAACAATGCAACGCAGCTACATTTGGCAGAGTTATTCTGCCTGACCTGTAGATGGTTCCTGGAAAGTTTGGTCAGAATACACTCATCTTAAAAAACGTAACATTTAGAGGCTAAAGAGTTAAAAAATATTATTTGAATGGCTTTGAGGGACGTTAATTATTTTTTAGGCGTATAGAATTTTTAATAAGCCTTCTTCAGAACGGTGCGCTTTCCAACATCTCTTAAAAAAAGATCTTCGACCAACATCTCTTAAAGGAAGATCTTCGACCAACATCTCTTAAAGGAAGATCTTCGACCAACATCTCTTAAAGGAAGATCTTCGACCAACATCTCTTAAAGGAAGATCTTCGATGCGCTGTTGTTTGGTGTAGGCATTGTTGACTAAAGCTTTATTCTATGTTCACAAATTTATGTATTTTGAACAAATATTTGAACTAATTTTCCAACAAATTTCAATTATTTCTTTAAATATATCGAAAAGGTGTCTATTAGGTTGTACAATTTCAAGAACCTACAATTCATTGCTTGTTATAAGGGGGTTGAATATTATAAGCATCTTAAATGCCACACACAATAATTTTCTGTCAAGATTTCTACTGGCATCAGATAATGACACGTTAGTCTTACTGACATCAGATAATGAATTAGTAGTGTTACTGGCATCAGTTAATGACACGTTAGTCTTACTGGCATCAGATAATGACATGGTAGTGTTACTGGCATCAGATAATGACACGGTAGTGTTACAGTTAAAAACGATGCCAGGCAATGAACTATTAAGAAAAAAGCATTAATCATCAATAACTTTCATCATCTCTTTTAAAATATCGGTGGATCTCAAACAAGTAATAGCCCCATCTTTTTTATGCATTAAGTTTCCCATTTTATTTTAAATCAAGCGCCACATCATTGTCGTTTTTCAAAACGATTTTAATCAGAATTTTGTTGTAAGTTTGTACGGGATTCAACTGTTGTAATGTATTAAAGATTAAGTGCTGTGGCGCGGAAAGCCCTATAGGTAAAATTTGAAAGGTAACACCTTTGCGAATTCCTTCCGATTTTAATGGGATAAATTTACTGTTTGCTGATAATGCTTTAACATATTATTTTCGAATACAAAAAAGAAAAGATCCGGGTACATTTGCCAGTATATAATAAGTTATATCAATTAGCCAATGTGTAATAAATCATATCCATTGGCCAATGTGTAATAAATCATATCCATTGGCCAGTGTGTAATAAATCATATCCATTGGCCAGTGTATACTAAACTATCTAAAAAAATAATAATGATCGATGGCTCATTTCGTGTCCAATAAATAAAATATCAATATTTAAAAAAAAACAATGAAGGGGTTAATGAGGTCAAAAGATGACTAATTTCCCAGGGGCTAAGCCTTCGTGTGCTACTTCAACTCAGTGAACCGTGAATAAAGTTGATATCTTTCTGCTTTTCTGCACTGTTGCGTGACTTGCCTGTAAATATAACAGTTGTTGTTTTTCTTCCAATTCCCAGAAGCAAATAAATCCACCAAAATAAGAACTTCAAAACCTCTTGGCTTTTTTAAAATGTTCAGCTCAGTCAAAATGTGGCGCTTCAAAGGCAAAATAAAAAGAGCAAACTATTAAAAATAATCTCAAAGGAAATGAAAGAAGAATAGAATTATATCTGGGAAAACGACATTTTCGGTTGATTTAGTTTAAACGAATAATGGATCATGTGATTGTTTTATTTCCACTATATTCTAGGCAGTTGGACTTAGCCGCTTTAGTATTTATGTTTTAAAATAAAAATTAATTCTAATTTTTGCATCATGATATTATATTTTCAAAGGCTGCGACTATTAGCACCCAGGTCAAAACAGTTGAAATAAAAAAAAAACCATACTTTAAAATATTTGGTTCTGTAGTATTTGATTCCTGTGCCTATTTACACTGAAGGCAAGCGCTGTTTGAGTTTTACATGACAATTGATCACAATGGAGTGTTCCACTGCCTTATAATCTCTTCTCTTCTAAGATCGGTCTTGGCAGCGGTCTAAGAAGCTGGCCAGCTGGCAGCTAGTGTGTCCCCGGTGGGATCAATCAATCAATCAATTATCACTCCCTGCAATTATTCTTACAATAAGCTGCTGAAACGATGTCTGTGTGTGTGTTTTGGTTTAGGTGTGTGTGTAGGCGTGTGTGTGCGCGCGCGTGTGTGCATGTGTGGAAGAATAGGGGCTAATAAGAGTTCTTCAAATCAATGGCGATGGAGTACGTTTAACCTTTGCGGACTTGGCTCGGACATCAAGACAACTTTAGTTGCTTACACTTTCAGCTTAACATGTACATGTTGGAACTTACACTTGTCTGACATGTACATGTTGTTGCTTACACTTGTCTGACAAGTACATGTTAGAACTTACTTTTTTCTGACATGTACAGTTGGAACTTGCACTTGTCTGACAAGTACAAGTTAGAACTTGCACTTTTCTGACATGTATATATTAGATCTTACAATTTTCAAACATGTACATGTTATTTCTTATTCATGTCTGACATAATGGAACTTGCTCATGTTCTTATTCTGTTTAAAAACACATCTTCAGTGGACCGGTCGAGTTTATTCTGTCCTCAGCCTAGTTGTTGTTTGTACATTGTGACCAATTTCTTCTAGTATTATCATTCCCAAGGCCACGAGAGAACTATGCTTTCCTGTGCCAGAAAATGTATCGGATATTTAAGACAGTTTATTGAAAAAAATAAAAAAATCCACAACTGCCGAATACAAAAACAAAGCAGTTTTAATTTGTAGGACTTCCCACTATCTTCCCACTATCTTCCCACTATCTTCCCACTATCTTCCCACTATCTTCCCTCTATCTTCCCACTATCTTCCCACTATCTTCCCACTATCTTCCCACTATCTTCCCACTATCTTCCCTCTATCTTCCCACTATCTTCCCACTATCTTCCCACTATCTTCCCACTATCTTCCCACTATCTTCCCTCTATCTTCCCACTATCTTCCCTCTATCCTATATATGTACGCTTGTGTATTGATGACGTCATTACTTTGTTTTATCTCTACATTATTGGACCGCTCTAAGAAGCTTATTCCCAATACTTCATTCGTCATGGTGCCTTAAAGTAGGTCAAGTATAGCTTAACGCAAACCTACGTTTGTACCTTGTGTCTTGAGCACATCAATGCTTGTCTGCATTGACATTTGTTAGTTGTTGAATACTAATAAAATAGTGAGGACACTAGACTCATTCTAACATTAGAACTTAATGGTCTAGGAATTGAACCAGACACTAGACTCATTCTAACATTAGAACTTAATGGTCTAGGAATTGAACGAGACACTAGACTCATTCTAACATTAGAACTTAATGGTCTAGGAATTGAACCAGACACTAGACTCATTCTAACATTAGAACTTAATGGTCTAGGAATTGAACGAGACACTAGACTCATTCTAACATTAGAACTTAATGGTCTGGGAATTAAACCAGACATTAGATTCATTCTAATATTAGAACTTAATGGTCTAGGAAATGAACCAGACACTAGACTCATTCTAACATTAGAACTTACTGGTCTAGCAATTGAACCAGACACTAGACTCAATCTAACATTAGAAAAGACTTGTTTAGGAATTGAACGAGACACTAGACTCATTCTAACATTTAACTTAATGGTCTAGGAATTGAACGAGACACTAGACTCATTCTAACATTAGAACTTAATGGTCTAGGAATTGAACGGGACAGCAGACTCATTCTAACATTAGAACTTACTGGTCTATGAATTGAACCAGATACTAGACTCATTCTAACATTAGAATTTACTGGTCTAGGAATTGAACCAGACACTAGACTCATTCTAACATTAGAACTTGGTGGAGTAGAAAATGAACGAGAATCTAGACTCATTCTAACATTAGAACTTACTGGTCTAGGAATTGAACGAGACTCTAGACTCATTCTAACATGGTTTTTGAGGTCATAAAGCTGATTCTGGAGTTTAGAGTTGATAAATACTCATTATCAACAATAATACAAATATAGCCTTGTGTAACATCGCAGTTGGGTAAATCACATAGTTGATGATGCTCTAGAAACTTCGTGAAAAAGAAAAAATCTCTAAACCTAACCCAAAAAACAACGATTTTCACTAACGACCAAAACAAGAGAAATCTGTTCCCTTGGGGTAAAGAGGGAGAAAGAACACACAGGAAGTGTTTTTTTGACAAAAAAAAAGGGGATTGTTGTTAGTTGGAGTGATTTACGTGGAAGCATGAGCCAAGATATTATTGTCTAATTATGGGAGAAAAAATGTATTTTATTTTTGGGGAGTTGATGAGTCATATACAGTAAATCTATGGGCGTGGTTAGAGAGAACCCAAATAATTATGCATTGTATGTCTATGGGCGTGGTTAGTGTGAAACCAAATGAGGCATGTACTGTAGGTCTATGGGTGTGGATCGAATCACCCAAAACATTCCGGTATAGTAGGTCTATATTTTTACCAGAATTATGATATTTTGATAGTAAAGGTGATTTTAAATTGATGTTTTGGTTACTTTCTTTTTATGTATTAAAATTGTTTGATCTGCAAAAAACAATATTTTCTAAATAAGATATTGTGTATGTTTTTGTAAGTATAAAAATGAACCGCTTCAAATTTGTGGCGTGGTTTGCATGTTTCATTGACAATTAGCATCTGTTTAATGAATGTTGATGCGTCATATTATCTTTTGCATTTCTGAAATCGTTGGAGAAATAAATCTGCGTGTAAAAGCGGGTGTGTCATTAGAATATGAATAGAGTTCAGGGGCGTGGAAACAATGTGTGGTTGGGAGATTAGGGAGACGGAGCTCTAATTGGAATTCCTGTCAAGTGCGTTACTTGTATTCATGTTTTGTCCAATTGTTTAGCCCCACCTCCCAGTGTTTTGTTTTTAGGGTTCCTGTAATTAAATCTTTTTTATTAACTTTGCTTTTGTTCGTGGCTGTCTGGCTGGCAAGTTCTTTAGATGGCTAATTGACCTACTTCCCGTCGACCTAGTGAGCTGAAACGTAGCCTATAGACTGGTTATTGGTGAGACATTCGTTACAATTGTCAGTCCCAGCCCACAACTTCAAGCCACAAAAATAGGTTTTTCCTGGTTCTTAAGGGGAAGATAAAGCAAATATGATGACGCTGATTTCACCAAATAAATTCCCGATAACTGCGCTAAATGAATTTTTTTTTCTTTTTTTTTTTAAAAATATGGCCAATAGTTTTGCTGGTAATATTTTGCTTTTCTTTTCTGACATAGTTGGTAGAGTAAATCTGTGATTTAATTGCACTGGGTGTCATTAAAATATTAATATAGTTCAGTAGCGTGAAAAAAATGTGCGCTGCCAGTTTTGGAGGGTGGGGGAGCACTAATTGAGATTATTAAAAAGTGTATAATTTTTTAAGAAGAGTTTCAGCCCCAGCCCCCCCCCCCACCCAATTGCTCATTATTACATTTGATCAAGGATTTATTCCAAAAACTTTGTTCTTAAGATTTTTAATTTTCTAGAATAGGGCCAAAGATACATTGAACGTATTCTGTATAAGCTTGCTAATAAGTGTTTCACCAATATTAAGCCTACTGTTTGGGCCAATGTTAAGCCACCTATTTGGACCAATGTTAAGCCAACTATTTGGACCAATGTCAACCCTCCTATTTGGACCGATGTTAAGCCTCCTATTTGGACCAATGTTAAGCCTCCTATTTGGACCAATGTTAAGACTCCTATTTGGATCAATGTTAAGCCTCCTATTTAGACAAATGTTAAGCCTCCCATTTGGGCCAATGTTAACCCTCCTATTTGGGCAAATGTTAAGGCTCCTATTTGGGCCAATGTTAAGCATTCTATTTGGACCAATGTTTAGCCTCCTATTTGGACCAATGTTAAGCCTCCTATTTCGGCCAATGTTTAGCCTCCTATTTGGACCAATGTTAAGCCTCCTATTTGGACCAATGTTAAGCCACCTATTTGGACCAATGTTATGCCTCCTATTTGGACCAATGTTTAGCCTCCTATTTGGACAAATGTTAAGCCTCCTATTTGGGCCAATGTTAAGCCTCCTATTTGGGCCAATGTTAAGCCTCTTATTTGGACCAATGTTAAGCCTCCTATTTGGACCAATGTTATGCCTTTTATTTGGACCAATGTTAAGCCTCCTATTTGGACCAATGTTAAGCCTCCTATTTGGACCAATGTTAAGCCTCCTATTTGGACCAATGTTAAGCCTCCTATTTGGACCAATGTTAAGTCTCCTATTTGGACCAATGTTAAGCCTCCTATTTGGACCAATGTTAAGCCTCCTATTTGGACCAATGTTAAGCCTCCTATTTGGACCAATGTTAAGCCTCCTATTTGGGCCAATGTTAAGCCTCCTATTTGGGCCAATGTTAAGCCTCTTATTTGGACCAATGTTAAGCCTCCTATTTGGACCAATGTTAAGCCTCCTATTTGGACCAATGTTAAGCCTCCTATTTGGACCAATGTTAAGCCTCTTATTTGGACCAATGTTAAGCCACCTATTTGGACCAATGTTAAGCCTCCTATTTAGACAAATGTTAAGCCTCCCATTGGGGCCAATGTTAAGGCTCCTATTTGGGCCAATGTTAAGCATGCTATTTGGACCAATGTTTAGCCTCCTATTTGGACCAATTTTAAGCCTCCTATTTGGGCCAATGTTAAGCCTCCTATTTGGGCCAATGTTAAGCCTCTTATTTGGACCAATGTTAAGCCTCCTATTTGGACCAATGTTAAGCCTCCTATTTGGACCAATGTTAAGCCTCCTATTTGGACCAATGTTAAGCCTCCTATTTGGACCAATGTTAAGCCTCCTATTTGGGCCAATGTTAAGCCTCCTATTTGGGCCAATGTTAAGCCTCTTATTTGGACCAATGTTAAGCCTCCTATTTGGGCCAATGTTAAACCTCCTGATTGAAATCATTTCTCCGAAACCAAAGTGAAACCATTGATGTTTTATTTGAGACCGTCAATCAGTTTACTTGGAAAATGGAAGCTCGCTAAATTTAGACGTGCGTATACGCTGTGACAAGTGACCAGACAAACATGGAAGCTAGGCAATACGCTATTGATCACTTTATTTGATCAACAGGTTTTGTTTAAAACAAAATGGTGATATATCCTTTTAATACTCTTGGAGCCCTTTTACCATGGCAAACTTAGCATCATCTCGCGACACGCCGGTGTGTCGTGACACCCCGGTTGCGAGCTCTGCAGCACCCAAATCCCATTCAGTGGTGGTGCTAGCAATTGGACATAACATTTCTTGCACTTGTTCCAGTTCAAACTCCTTGTGTATACCCCCCCCCCCCTTTCCAGGATTTAAATTACAGTCTTGCAACCTTTAGTCTTACTCTCTTTTGTCTTTTTCTTGTTCATACTCTCGCCAATTCTCCCGGCCCCTTCCTATAACGAGGTTTCGCGGCCACGTGACACCTACTCTGCTGACCAAAACTCGTTTATTCCTCTCTCGCCAAAACTGTCGGGATGACCTTCATGGCAGGCTTGTAGACTGTGCTTGTGAAGTGTTATTGAGTAGACTTTGGGAATAAACCGCTTCCTGTAGCCAGCACCCCTAGACATACCGTCAGTGTGAGACATTTATTTGAGCCACATCTCGTCAAGGGGGAGATGTGTGAGTATGTGTGTGTGTGGGGGTGATGCAAGGTGTGTTGATTGGGGTTAGGTACCGGGTGGCTGATGTTGGCACGGAAAGGCATCTTCAAATGAATCTTTAACTCGTCTATAGCATTCACTTTATTGACAAGTTTGGACAGAAGGTCATGTGGTTATTGTTCCAGGTACTTGCTGTAGTTAGCCTATAACAAAAATGTTTGAAATACTCAATGATTCAACCACACAGTTAATGTTGACATACGAACATTCGGATAAAGAAACACCAGGGTATCTTTTAGATGTTTCCTAATCATATTTTTCTAATAGTTAACGTCTATACCAATTGTTAGGCTGAAAAGTCATACATAAATGTCATACCCAAATGTCATACTCAAAAGCCATATCATAATATCATACTCAAATGACACTTACAAATGTCTTACTAAATGCCATACCCAAATGTCATACTCAAAAGCCAATATCATACTAATATCATACTCAATTGCCACATACACATTTTAAAAATTAAAATACCGTACACAATCAAATGCCAAATCCAAAAGGCATACTTTAATAGAGTACCCAAATGGCATAGTTAAAGGATATACCCACATGTCATACTCAACCGTCATACTTAAATAACATACTCAAAATGCCATACTCAAATTTATATTTTGAATGTTGTACTCAAATGTCATTCTCCAATGTCATAAACATGAGTCCATCTCACAGCTAGCCTACCAACTCCTTGTTTTTTTAGCACCGTGTCCTTAGCTTTCATTGTACACCAACGTTGGCAATCATTACTTTGTGTTTTTGGTCCATGCCTTCAGTGCTTAAATCGGCTGTGCAAAATCTCCAATTATTCATTCCGCACAGTCATCGTTTAGCATGCACAGTTATTGTTTAGCATGCACAGTTATTGTTTAGCATGCACAGTTATTGTTTAGTATGCACAGTAGTTATTCATTATTTATATTATTGTTTTGAATTAATTTTAGTTGAACTGAGTGTAAATAATAAATATCTTTTTCCGTTTTATGGAACCCTTGCAATGTGTCTACAGACGCCGATGCACACATTAAATTAAACACATTTTGGGACATGATGTATTTAGGCTTGAAATAAAGACGGAACAAATAAAAAGACATTTTGTCTAAACGCCTTCTTCAGCAGACGATAATAATAAAAAAGAAACAAAATATGTCTAAAGTTGACTAAACTGAAGTGTTCCCAGATTTAGTCGTTGTGCAGAGTAAGTAGAGAATTTAATCATTTAATTAATAAAATACTCAGCCAACCCACCCCCTTTTCCCGTCCCTACATCCAGGACCCACCCATATCCCCCCCCCCCCGCTCTCAATGTTCGGCCTTAAAGTGGGCTAAAGATTACGAAAACTTGTTCATTTTTATCCGAGGCCGTCAGCAAATATTTATATAGGATCTTGATTATTGTATCGATCACCAAGAGCTTATCGATTNGGGGGGGGGGGGGGGGGTGGGGGGGTGGGCGAGATGGGATGAACCAGGGGTAAAGAATCTGAAAATGATAAGAAAATAGTCATGTGAGTAAAGCCTGCTGATTGATGAGAGGTAGGACCCGTTGAACCAACGGTTAGGCTACCTAATCTAAATGATCAATGATTCAATCATTATTGTCATGAAGGGAATTCATTGATGGCTGGCATCTACTCTAGAGAAATACTTTAGATGTATTGTGTTTTTCTTGCCACAGTTGTAAAATGTTGTCGTGTTTGAAATATTTATTGAATTATGTGATGATAGTGAATGATCAAAAATAAAAATAAAATATTTCCAATCATTTGAATCAAAACAGGAATCTTTTCTTATCTTATCTTATCATTTGTGCTGATGGTATTAAATACAATCATTATAATGTAATGTACATGCTGTGTGTTTGTGTGTATGTGTGTTGTGTGTGTGTGTGGTTAAAACATATGAGGTGCAAACTTATTATTGAACAACCTCAATGACAATTTGAGCTGTGGATAAGAAATAGACGCCATTTATAAAGTATAGTCCAACCCGATATTCTCGACCTCTGTTAACTCACCAACCATGTTATGTCCACGTTTTTGAAAACGCCAAATTCTGTATTTGTCTTAGCATCTTCTCCTCGGTTATGTCGATTCTTTTATGTACCAACCGCTGATATCTCGAGCACAAAAGGCGGCCGAATTTGCCAATTAACCTCGGTTATCTCGATCCCCATGACCAATCGTCGGTTTTTTAACTCCGCAAGAAGAAATAGCAAACCACAAATAAACAAGTTTTTGAAAATTAAAAATTATTATTTATTTATCAAAATACAGGACTTGTGTTTTAGAATGAACCTAGACGTATTGGAAATAAATATCTTTGAAATCGCGGTTTAAAACCCGTAGAGTCCGTATTATAAATAAATGATCACAATTTGCCGAGTGCAAAACGTTGTCATGGGCAGCCATTCACTGTCACTTGCATAATTGCTATGCCGTGGTACTACGTCAGACTTTCATTCATAGGAGTTTGCCGTGTGTAAAAGATATTAAACCATTAGTCAGGGACAGCTTTAACTAAACAGTCATGAGTTAAAGTTGAAGTACCTATATTGATTAACGCACATCGTGTACATAAAGGAATGTCAAGCTCATGTTAATATATTGCCGCCATATTGGTTTTCGGTTATCTCGATCGTGGGTTATCTGGACGCTTTTTGACAACACCGAGGCCGTCGACAAAACCGGGTTCTACTGTATAACACCGGTGACATGGTATTAGTCATGTTTACGTGCTTGATTGGTTTGTTTCATCAAACTTTTTGTACACGTTCATAGGTCGTAACCACACCTTACTGTACACAAGTCCTCTTCCATTTGCAATGTTAATCCATCAATATATCTATCAGGCTGTTAATCCAATCAAACACATGTATGACGCAGATCGCTGTTATTGGGAGCAATAAGTTATAACATTCACTACAAGGTTCTTTCAACGACTGCTGAACCAAAAATGCCCGTACGCCAAAGACATTCTGCACACGACGTCATAATTACAATTAATATACGTCATCTACTTAAAGGCGGCTAAAGCGTTCATTAACTACTAACTCTAAAATCTAATTATAACAATAAACACAATATCCAGTGCGAAACATTGACATGCTTGACAGTAGTGACGTTGTAAAGTACATCACAAGTCACGTGGTAGTGACGTTGTAAAGTACATCACAAGTCACGTGGTAGTGGCGTTGTAAAGTACATCACAAGTCACGTGGTAGTGACGTTGTAAAGTACATCACAAGTCACGTGGTAGTGACGTTGTAAAGTACATCACACGTCACGTGGTAGTGGAGTTGTAAAGTACATCACAAGTCACGTGGTAGTGGAGTTGTAAAGTACATCACAAGTCACGTGGTAGTGGAGTTGTAAAGTACATCACAAGTCACGTGGTAGTGGAGTTGTAAAGTACATCACAAGTCCCGTGGTAGTTGAGTTGTAAAGTACATCACAAGTCACGTGGTAGTGGAGTTGTAAGTTTTAAGGATTAACGTCAAAACCAGGTCCAAAATTATAAGGCTGGTTTAATATGTCGTAGAACAAGGGGATCGATAACAAATGTATGTTTTGTGTGGGTGGTGGTATATGTAGGGATGTGTTGGTGTGTGTGTGTGGAGGGGGGATGTTGGCGGTTGTGTGTTTTACATGGGTATTTTGGGGGTGGAGAGATATCAAATATCGATAATGCATTCGGTGCTTATTAAATCAAGAAGACTCGAGGGAATAAACGGTGGGAAAATTGACTTATTTCATTGTGTTGCATTTATCGAAATGCCCATCGAATAATGATTATCAGACATGTATATCTCAACAATGACGTATGATTAGTGGCGTAGGAAAGGGGGGTGATGAAAACAAATGATGTAATTGAAGAGAATGTGGAGAGGTGGGGGGCGGTGGTGCCAGTAAGAGCAACATTCGATTGGGGNGGCGCGTGGGTGGTCGCATATTATGTCAGAGTCAGGAAAGGACAGGGAGATGTTGAATATCTTAGCTGAAATCGGGATTCCATTCCAGAAATGACATGTTTTAAAATACAATCTAACTTTTTGATGGCGCACTAGTTCTTTACCTGTTAAATTATCGACTGATAAATTTAAAGAGGTGAGCCGAAAACACTATCTCGGTCCCGCAGATAATTCCGTAAATTTTTTTTCTCAAAGATGATTTCCGAGAAAATTATCAATTAAACTACAAAATTAATAGCTAAAGAAAAGTTTCAAGTATAAAAATATAAAGTCGGGTTGCGTCGAATGTTATGATTGTAACGCGTATGGTGTGTTGATGTGTTGGTGTGTTGATGTGTTGGTGTGTTGGTGTGATGATGTTTTTGGTGTGTTGATGTGTTGATGTGTTGGTGTGTTGATGTGTTGGTGTGCTGGTGTGTTGATGTTTGGTGTGTTGGTATGTTGATGTGTTGGTGTGTTGATGTGTTGGTGTGTTGATGTGTTGGTGTTTGGTGTGTTGATGTTTTGGTGTGTTGATGTGTTGGTGTGTTGATGTTTTGATGTGTTGGTGTGTTGATGTTTTCGTGTGTTGATGTGTTGGTGTGTTGATGTTTTGATGTGTTGGTGTGTTGATGTGTTGGTGTGTTGATGTTTTGGTGTGTTGATGTGTTGGTGTGTTGGTCTGTTGGTGTGTTGATGTGATGGTGTGTTGATGTGATGGTGTGTTGATGTGTTGGTGTGTTGATGTTTTGGTGTGTTGGTCTGTTGATGTTTTGGTGTGTTGATGTGATGGTGTGTTGATGTTTTGGTATGTTGATGTGTTGGTGTGTTGGTCTGTTGATGTTTTGGTGTGTTGGTGTGTTGATGTGATGGTGTGTTGGTCTGTTGATGTTTTGGTGTGTTGGTGTGTTGATGTGTTGGTGTGTTGATGTGTTGGTGTGTTGATGTGTTGGTTTGTTGGTCTGTTGGTGTGTTGATGTGTTGGTGTGTTGGTGTGTTGGTGTGTTGGTGTGTTGGTGTGTTGGTGTGTTGGTGTGTTG
>CAXITT010000015.1:575642-628117 GCA_964033795.1 Lymnaea stagnalis | reverse complement strand
GTGATGGTGTGTTGATGTTTTGGTATGTTGATGTGTTGGTGTGTTGGTCTGTTGATGTTTTGGTGTGTTGGTGTGTTGATGTGATGGTTTGTTGGTCTGTTGATGTTTTGGTGTGTTGGTGTGTTGATGTGTTGGTGTGTTGATGTTTTGGTGTGTTGATGTGTTGGTGTGTTGGTCTGTTGGTGTGTTGATGTGATGGTGTGTTGATGTGATGGTGTGTTGATGTGTTGATGTGTTGGTGTGTTGATGTGTTGGTGTGTTGGTCTGTTGATGTGTTGGTGTGTTGATGTTTTGGTTTGTTGGTGTGTTGATGTTTTGGTGTGTTGATGTGTTGATGTGTTGATGTTTTGGTGTGTTGATGTGTTGGTTTGTTGATGTTTTGGTGTAATGGTGTGTTGATGTGTTGGTGTGTTGATGTGTTGGTGTGTTGATGTGTTGGTGTGTTTGTGTGTTGATGTGTTGGTGTGTTGATGTTTTGGTGTGTTGATGTGTTGATGTTTTGGTGTGTAATGTGTTGGTGTGTTGATGTTTTGGTGTGTGTATGTGTTGGTGTGTTGGTCTGTTGATGTTTTGGTGTGTTGGTGTGTTGATGTGATGGTGTGTTGATGTGTTGGTGTGTTGAGCCAAGCAGGACATGTCTTACTTTGGCACTGGAAACATAAACATTACATTTTAAAAGACCCTTACCCCCCGCCCTTATTTGTCCACCATAAAAAGCAACAACAAAAAAAAAGCACAATTAACCATTTATTGATTGATTGTTGTTAGCATAGAAAGGGAGCTTAACGTTTCACATACTTAGTCCAACCATTTATTGAGTGATTGATGCAAGCATAGAAAGGGAGCTTAACGTTTCACATACTTAGTCCAACCATTTATTGATTGATTGTTGCAAGCATAGAAAGGGAGCTTAACGTTTCACATACTTTGTCCAACCATTTATTGATTGATTGATGCAAGCATAGAAAGGGAGCTTAACGTTTCACATACTTAGTCCAACCATTTATTGAGTGATTGTTGTAAGCCTAGAAAGGGGGCTTAAAAGTTTCACTTACTACGTCCATGAAAAAAAAAACCGTATCGATGTTTGTAAGGTGACATTTACAAACTTAGTATCGATGTTATTGCTCTAATCTTAAAGGCTGCGGAATCGGATATTATTTACAACTCAAACTAC
This sequence comes from Lymnaea stagnalis, assembly GCA_964033795.1. Taxonomy (NCBI): domain Eukaryota; kingdom Metazoa; phylum Mollusca; class Gastropoda; family Lymnaeidae; genus Lymnaea; species Lymnaea stagnalis. The sequence continues at coordinate 626,940 of CAXITT010000015.1, read as the reverse complement.
TTTATCGACAATAATAATCGTTACGTCATGAATTGATATCTACCAAGAATACTGAGAAAACTGACAATAGAACGGAGAGCAGAACTTTACTCTCATCCTCAAGAACTTTACTCTCATCCTTAAGAACTTTACTCTCATCCTTAAGAACTTTAATCTCATCCTTAAGAACTTTACTCTCATCCTTAAGAACTTTACTCTCATCCTTAAGAACTTTACTCTCATCCTTAAGAACTTTACTCTCATCCTTAAGAACTTTACTCTCATCCTTAAGAACTTTACTCTCATCCTTAAGAACTTTACTCTCATCCTTAAGAACTTTACTCTCATCCTTAAGAACTTTACTCTCATCCTTAAGAACTTTACTCTCATCCTTAAGAACTTTACTCTCATCCTTAAGAACTTTACTCTCATCCTTCTGTTTTAAAATGTTTGAAATTGATAATTTTTTACAACCGTCATAGGGGATTATAATAAATAAATGTTAATCCTCTTTAACTATGATTATGTGTCGTGGACAGATCTAAGAGCAAACAGTATAGCCAAAATTTTCTTCTCTTTAGATATTGACAATTGACACGTAAGAAATACGTCTATTCCAGCGTAAAATGTAGGCCTATAGGCCCATACAGTTATGTACAAATCTAATCAATAATGTGAATTTGCATATAAACTCATAAAGACAAACATACAAGTAGCCCCAATAGTTTGTATTAAATATAAATCGTTGAAAATTCAGCTAAGAAACAAATCAGATTTTCGGAAATAATATCGAAATACTAGTGGCAGCTCTGGATATTTAAATGTCTAAATATTTGGGAATTTGACTGAGCGGTTGATTCAATGGACCTGTGAGAACACCTGATTTAATCCCTAAATCAGTGCTGGACTGCAGGTTGATTCAATGGACCTGTGAGAAGACATGATTTAATCCCTAAATCAGTGCTGGACTGCAGGTTGATTCAATGGACCTGTGAGAAGACATGATTTAATCCCTAAATCAGTGCTGGACTGCAGGTTGATTCAATGGACCTGTGAGAAGACATGATTTAATCCCTAAATCAGTGCTGGACTGCAGGGCGTAAAGCGGGAACGGCGCAAAAATTAAAAGCACCCTAACGTTTCATTTTCCTTTGCGAGTGGGGTATTAAGGTTGTTCTCGCAAGGTTACAGATATTATATAAAGGACAGTCCTGACACAAATGATATAGAGAACATCGTATGTGCCTGTGCAATCACACAAGCTGATAAGCATGCATTTATAAATCAAATGATCACACCATAAATTGGAGAACCTATTGTGAATATATGTTCACTTTTGAAGTTAAGTATATCATGTTTACGGAACTTGTGGTAGTGTGAACGAAGGATACAAGTTCTAATGTATGTGATCTTGTGGTAGTGAGAACGAAAGATACAAGTTCTAATGTATGTGATCTTGTGGTAGTGAGAACAAAGGATACAAGTTCTAATGTATGTGATCTTGTGGTAGTGAGAACGAAAGATACAAGTTCTAATGTATGTGATCTTGTGGTAGTGAGAACAAAGGATACAAGTTCTAATGTATGTGATCTTGTGGTAGTGAGAACGAAAGATACAAGTTCTAATGTATGTGATCTTGTGGTAGTGAGAACAAAGGATAAAAGTTCTAATGTATGTGATCTTGTGGTAGTGAGAACGAAAGATACAAGTTCTAATGTATGTGATCTTGTGGTAGTGAGAACAAAGGATAAAAGTTCTAATGTATGTGATCTTGTGGTAGTGAGAACGAAAGATACAAGTTCTAATGTTTGTGATCTTGTGGTAGTGAGAACAAAGGATAAAAGTTCTAATGTATGTGATCTTGTGGTAGTGAGAACAAAGGATAAAAGTTCTAATGTATGTGATCTTGTGGTAGTGTGAACGAAGGATAAAAGTTCTGATGTATGTGATATTGTTGTAGTGAGAACGAACACTAGATGTTCTAAATTAATTGATATTCTATTTAAAGGCTGTTCTTCATTTCACCTTCTTTTTAAACAAAAATGTTTTCTTTTCAACTTTAAAAAAATATTTTATAATAAGATTATTGTATTTATCAACAGTTGTTTGAGCCCCTTTCTATCACAATCCCTCACACCAGACTATCTTAATGTTTGAGCTCCTTTCTATCGCAATCCCTCACATACGAACTATCATAATGTTTGATCCCTTTTCTATCACAATCCCTCACATCCGAACTGTCTTAATGTTTGAACTCATTTCTATCACAATCCCACACACATTAACTATCTTAATGTTTGAGCCACTTTCTATCACAATCCCTCACACCAAACTATCCTATGTGTTAAGTTCCTCACTATCACAATCCCTCACACCCGAACTATCTTAATGTTTGAACTCATTTCTATTAAAATCCCTCACACCCGAACTATCTTAATGTTTGAGCCCCTTTCTATCACAATCCCTCACACACGAACTATCTTAATGTTTGATCCATTTTCTATCACAATCCCTCACACCAAACTATCTTAATGTTTGAGCCACTTTCTATCTCAATCCCTCACACCCGAACTATCTTAATGTTTGAACTCATTTCTATTAAAATCCCTCACACACGAACTATCTTAATGTTTGAACCCCTTTCTATAACAATCCCTCACACACGAACTATCTTAATGTTTGAACTCATTTCTATCACAATCCCTCTCATCGATCTATCCCTTTTTTCCGAAAGTGATTTTCTGATTTCGGCCAAAGCCGAAAATAGGCCGAAAGTTTATAATGACTTTAAAATGGCCGAAACCGAAGCAAAAACCGAAAAATGAAATATTTAGGTATTTTGAAATTCGTTCCCGCATAAATTCTGCATACATCGAAAATGATGGGAGAAAGTAATAACATTTACATTCTTTTTATAAAAAATGAGATAATCGTGAATATTAATTAATACAAATCTAATATAGCATCTTGTTTTTAAAGACCGTTTAGTTTTTTCTTAAAGATCGCTTAGTTTGTTGTTAAAGATCGTTCAGTTTTTTGTTAATGATCGCTTTAATTGTTCTTAAAGATCGGTTAAGCTTGTTCATAAAGATCGGTTAGTTTGTTTTTAAAAATCGTTAATTTTGTTATTTAAGATCGCTTAGTTTGTTCTTAAAGATCGCTCTCTTTTTGTTTAAAGATTTTTTAGTTTCTTATTAAAGATCATTTAATTTGTTCAAAAAAGAGCGCTAAGTTTTTTCTTAAATCTCGCTAAGTTTTTGTTATTGAAAGATCGTTTACTTTGTTTATAAAGATGGCTTAGTTTGTTCTTAAAGATCATTTATTTTGTTCTTAAATATCACTTAGTTGTTATTAAAGATCATCCAATTTGTTCTTAAAGATTATTTAGTTTGTTTTTCTAGATCTTTCAGTTTGTTATTAAAACCATTTAGTTTGTTCTTAAAGCTCGCTTATTTTGTTGTTGAAGATTGCTTAGTTTTTTCATAAAGATCGCTTAGTTTGTTCCGATAGATAATTGATTTGTTCCTTAAGATCGATTAGTTTGTTCTTAAAGATCTTTTAGTTTGTTCCTAAAGAAAATTTAGTTTTCTGTTAAAGATAGCTTAGTTTATTCTTATAAATCATTTAGTTTACTATTAAAGATCATTTGTTTTGTTCTTAAAGATCACTTAGTTCGTTCTTAAAAATCGCTTATTTTGTACTTTAAGATGGTTTAGTTTTTTTTGTATTAAAGATCGCTTAATTTGTTCTTAAAGATCGTTTAGTTTGTTTTTAAATGTCGCTTAGTTTGTTGTTAAATATCGCTTTTGCTGAGAATCAGATGACCGAAAACCTCAGTCACTTTCAGCCGGATTGCCGAAATTCTAAGTCAATTTCGGCCGAAACAGAAAAAAAAACGAAAGTTAACTTTTCTCTTTCGGCCGAAACCGGAATCAAGCCGAAAGTTAACTTTCAGTTTCGGCTGAAACCGAAACTTGGCCGAAAGTGATAAAATGACCACTTTTGGCGGCGAAACCGAAGCCGAAGCCGAAATTCGGTCGGTCTCTATTTCCATGTTTACAAACATCCTCCACTTTAAAATTTCTTGCCAATGAACGTGGAGTTAAACCAAATGAAATCAAATAGAATGTGTTTTAAAAAAATAATTTTAAAGTAAGGAGAACATTCATTCTAATCAACACAATGAACCATGTATAATCTTAAAGTAACTTTACTTGACAAAACATTCATTCTAATCAACACAATGAACCATGTATAATCTTAAAGTAACTTTACTTGACAAAACATTCATTCTAATCAACACAATGAACCATGTATAATCTTAAAGTAACTTTACTTGACAAAACATTCATTCTAATCAACACAATGAACCATGTATAATCTTAAAGTAACTTTACTTGACAAAACATTCATTCTAATCAACACAATGAACCATGTATAATCTTAAAGTAACTTTACTTGACAAAACATTCATTCTAATCAACACAATGAACCATGTATAATCTTAAAGTAACTTTACTTGACAAAACATTCATTCTAATCAACACAATGAACCATGTATAATCTTAAAGTAACTTTACTTGACAAAACATTCATTCTAATCAACACAATGAACCATGTATAATCTTAAAGTAACTTTACTTGACAAAACATTCATTCTAATCAACACAATGAACCATGTATAATCTTAAAGTAACTTTACTTGACAAAACATTCATTCTAATCAACACAATGAACCATGTATAATCTTAAAGTAACTTTACTTGACAAAACATTCATTCTAATCAACACAATGAACCATGTATAATCTTAAAGTAACTTTACTTGACAAAACATTCATTCTAATCAACACAATGAACCATGTATAATCTTAAAGTAACTTTACTTGACAAAACATTCATTCTAATCAACACAATGAACCATGTATAATCTTAAAGTAACTTTACTTGACAAAACATTCATTCTAATCAACACAATGAACCATGTATAATCTTAAAGTAACTTTACTTGACAAAACATTCATTCTAATCAACACAATGAACCATGTATAATCTTAAAGTAACTTTACTTGACAAAACATTCATTCTAATCAACACAATGAACCATGTATAATCTTAAAGTAACTTTACTTGACAAAACATTCATTCTAATCAACACAATGAACCATGTATAATCTTAAAGTAACTTTACTTGACAAAACATTCATTCTAATCAACACAATGAACCATGTATAATCTTAAAGTAACTTTACTTGACAAAACATTCATTCTAATCAACACAATGAACCATGTATAATCTTAAAGTAACTTTACTTGACAAAACATTCATTCTAATCAACACAATGAACCATGTATAATCTTAAAGTAACTTTACTTGACAAAACATTCATTCTAATCAACACAATGAACCATGTATAATCTTAAAGTAACTTTACTTGACAAAACATTCATTCTAATCAACACAATGAACCATGTATAATCTTAAAGTAACTTTACTTGACAAAACATTCATTCTAATCAACACAATGAACCATGTATAATCTTAAAGTAACTTTACTTGACAAAACATCCATTCTAATCAACACAATGAACCATGTATAATCTTAAAGTAACTTTACTTGACAAAACATTCATTCTAATCAACACACTGAACCATGTATAATCTTAAAGTAACTTTACTTGACAAAACATTCATTCTAATCAACACAATGAACCATGTATAATCTTAAAGTAACTTTACTTGACAAAACATTCATTCTAATCAACACAATGAACCATGTATAATCTTAAAGTAACTTTACTTGACAAAACATTCATTCTAATCAACACAATGAACCATGTATAATCTTAAAGTAACTTTACTTGACAAAACATTCATTCTAATCAACACAATGAACCATGTATAATCTTAAAGTAACTTTACTTGACAAAACATTCATTCACGTTAATCAGTTTATAAGAATCGAAATTATTGCTAACTTATGGGAGACTTTATTTTGCACGCCCACTAATCACAGCGTCCCAGCCATACATACATACATACCTATAGAATTAATGTTTGCGATTGATTTATTTAAAGTGACATGTGGTTAATGTTTGGTTATAGAAAATTATATGTGTGAAATAAAAGTTATGATATTAAGTCATATTAAAATAATTACTGGGGAAATACTTTTTTTTTTATAATCTATATTAGTCACATCGACTAAGTACAAGTCCTTCCTTACACAAAGAAGAAGACATCAAGACATAAGACCAAGTCCTTCCTTACACCAAGAAGAAGACATTAAGACATACGACCAAGTCCTTCCTTACACCAAGAAGAAGACATTAAGACATACGACCAAGTCCTTCCTTACACCAAGAAGAAGACATTAAGAAATACGACCAAGTCCTTCCTTACACCAAGAAGAAGACATCAAGACATAAGACCAAGTCTTTTCTTACACCAAGAAGAAGCCATCAAGGCATAAGACCAAGTCCTTCCTTACACCAAGAAGAAGCCATCAAGGCACTAAGATTTCTGTTTTTCATGATATTTTTAATGAAGTCCAAATGCATCAACTAGTTAAAAGGACGGCCTGATATTGATGCTACAAAGGGCTCAGATTTAATGAATGGCATGGTCAAGTCATTGTTAAGCCATAGCATAGCAATTCCTGAGTATCTTTCAATGTCCATGGGTCTTTAATGACCCCTCTAAACTACCAGCCCCCCCCCACCCCGGGCCAAGTTTTTCTTTAACTATCTATAATTCTTTTGATGAACTTATAAAACGTTATTTTTTAGATCATGTCGCGAACCAGTCCCATTGCCGCAGCCACACATCCCATTGCCACACCCACACATCCCATTGCCGCACCCACACATTCCATTGCCGCACCCACACATCACATTGCCGCACCCACACATCACATTGCCGCACCCACACATCCCATTGCCGCACCCACACATCCCATTGCTGCACCCACACATCCTATTGCCGCAACCTCACATCCCATTGCCGCACCCACACATCCCATGCGGCTAAAAAATTATGGAGTTTGGTTTAGTAATTAAATATCATTTGATTAAAGGTCACTAAAATTTGTTTACTTGAGATCCCAGGATAAAGACCAACGTATCCTGCTCTCTGTTTCATTAAACCCTCCCCCCCCCCACACTCTCTATCTCTATCTTTTTCCCCAATTCTCTGTAAACATATTTTTTATCTTACATCTTTCTCTCTCCTAATTTTTGCCCATCTGTCTCTCTTTTCTCTGTCACTCTCTTTTCTCCCTGTGTGTCTCTCTCTTACCTCTCTTCTCTCTCATCCTTCTTTAATCTTCTCTCGTCTCTCTCTCTTTATCTCTCTCTCTCTCTCTCTACCCATCTTCTCTTTCTCTTCTCTCTCTCTTCTCTTTCTCTCTCTCTTCTGTTGTCTTTCCATATATGTTTCATTTCAACGCTTCTTTTATCCCCTTCCCTCCTCCCGTTTGTTAAAAAATCTCACCCATCTCAATTAAAACCTAGTGCCGCCAGTAACTGTAAGATTGACGTGTACTAAAAAATCACTCATTTAGTGTATTGAGAAGTGATACGCGCTTCTGCTAGTATCACCCAAGAGTGGCATTTCAAAATCCATTTTCTAAAAAGTGAGAAGAAAATTGTTGTGTCTGAAACCCTGAAATCAATCAGATAAAATGTGAACGGCTTGCCGTATGATGGCGCACTGTCTCATAGCTTAGCTAAAGTCGAGATTGGTTCTTACTCAATAGGAATAACAATAAGATCAAATGGTAATCACATAACAAAATAACGTTCTAAGCGATCAGATTTACAAAATTAGTGGCTTCCCAATAGATTGGAGTTGATCCCACCTTAGGCTTAAGCTATACCTCTTTGGTGTACTTGATGACAGTATTTTAGCGCATAAAAGACGCACCCATATATAAGACGCGGGGTTTGACGATGTGTGTCAATAAAAATGACGTAAGACGCACACGACCTGGCCATCTGCCGCACTGAGCAATTTATATCCAGTGGTTGCGTTTCCTTTATCATAAATGAAAATTTGTCCAAAGTTTCATCACCTTACAGATGTAGACAAGGTTTCATTAACATGTTTTGTTTACCGGTAGATCAAAGAATTGTCTGAGGCAGAACCGCCACGGTTAGTGTTCATTCTGACAACAAGGAAATAGCTGATGGCTTCATATTTAAGTGGATTATTGAACAAATTCTTGTCTTGCTTTCGAACTATTTAGTCTTCTCTTGTTTTCGTACGCACCTACCAAAGATATAATAATAATAATAATAAAGTTTATTTCAAACACATGCTTCATCCCCAAAGGCTCGAAGCGCGGTACAAAGTTAAAAAAAAAACACATTTAAAATAAACGCAACACTACCAATACTAATTACAAGCATACCAAGTCAAGTCTTTCTACCCATTTCAACCCTAAGCAACACTACCAATACTAATTACAAGCATACCAAGTCAAGTCTTTCTAGCCATTTCAACCCTAAGCAACACTACCAATACTAATTACAAGCATACCAAGTCAAGTCTTTCTAGCCATTTCAACCCTAAGCAACACTACCAATACTAATTACAAGCAAACCAAGTCAAGTCTTTCTAGCCATTTCAACCCTAAGCAACACTACCAATACTAATTACAAGCATACCAAGTCAAGTCTTTCTAGCCATTTCAACCCTAAGCAACACTACCAATACTAATTACAAGCAAACCAAGTCAAGTCTTTCTAGCCATTTCAACCCTAAGCAACACTACCAATACTAATTACAAGCATACCAAGTCAAGTCTTTCTACCCATTTCAACCCTAAGCAACACTACCAATACTAATTACAAGCATACCAAGTCAAGTCTTTCTAGCCATTTCAACCCTAAGCAACACTACCAATACTAATTACAAGCATACCAAGTCAAGTCTTTCTACCCATTTCAACCCTAAGCAACACTACCAATACTAATTACAAGCATACCAAGTCAAGTCTTTCTAGCCATTTCAACCCTAAGCAACACAACCAATACTAATTACAAGCATACCAAGTCAAGTCTTTCTAGCCATTTCAACCCTAAGCAACACTACCAATACTAATTACAAGCATACCAAGTCAAGTCTTTCTAGCCATTTCAACCCTAAGCAACACAACCAATATGCATTAACTGTAAAATATGGTAGACAATCATGCCAGAAGGTGTTTGCGAAATAAATGTGTCTTTAAATCGGAACTAAAAATATAGGTATCTTTGAGCCCAATTCCGTATAGGTAATATTTCCGCCGTATTTTTAGCTGTGATCATTTATAACAATAAACAAAACTATTTAAAAATACTATATTATATACATTTTAAAAAAATACTCCGACTAAACTTAGATCTGCAATAAATACGGTATAAAAAACATTAAAAAAAGGGATATTTTATTTGAAGTGGTCTGCATTGGATTGGTACATGTGGTCATTACTGAACACTTACCCAATTGTTTTGACAATTTAAAATTTCATGTTTAAAAATACTGTGTTTTGGCGCCTATAGAACGCAAGTAATTTTAAGACGTACGCAGGTATAGACGAGCTGTGTAAAAAAAGATTTTACACAAGACGCAACTTGGTGCGCGGTCGAAAGCCTTGTATTGACGCTTCTTCTCTACGCGAAATTACGGTATCCCCCTGGAGCGAGGTCTGGTTTCTCATGTTTCAAGGGCGTACGCCAGTAGTCAGTTTAGGCACATGGCGCCTTTTAAATATCTTTCTACAATGCTTGTACCAGCACTGAGACTAACTCTCGCCCTATGCTTGTACCAGCACTGAGACCAACTGACGCCCTATACTTGTACCAGCACTGAGACCAACTCACGCCCTATGCTTGTACCAGCACTGAGACCAACTGACGCCCTATACTTGTACCAGCACTGAGACCAACTCACGCCCTATGCTTGTACCAGCAGTGAGACCAACTGACGCCCTATACTTGTACCAGCACTGAGACCAACTGACGCCCTATGCTTGTACCAGCACTGAGACCAACTCACGCCCTATGCTTGTACCAGCAATGAGACCAACTCACGCCCTATGCTTGTACCAGCACTGAGACCAACTGACGCCCTATTCTTATACCAGCACTGAGACCAACTCACGCCTTATGCTTGTACCAGCACTGAGACCAACTCACGCCTTATGTTTGTACCAGCACTGAGACCAACTGACGCCCTATGCTTGTACCAGCACTGAGACCAATTCAAGGCTATATCGGCACTGAGACCAACTGATGCCCTATTCCTAAACAAGCAAGTGTATGTAATTATATCTCTGATCGCACGAGGTTAAGAGTATTTCCCCGGGATTCTAGATCACAATAGGAGCTTTGCATTATTTACATTCCCAAACGCCAAATTAAAAAAGGGTTCCGTAAATTTGCCAAGATGGCGATCGCGTGTTCTCTCACCCTTTTGTCATCAATTATTGAACTATAGCACATATCGAGACAGCAAAACATTGTTATTCATTTCCCTTGAAGAATAATATATCACCTTGAGCAGCAGCTCATACGATGCAGTAAAAACAGCGACTCTCACCCACAAGACCACGCCCATATCTACAAAGCTCATTCGCAAAGCCACGCCTGTCCCATTGCCTTGACATTTTAACCCAGTAATCATCACAACAACAGACACAACCAGCCATCCATGGGGCTACACTGCTACACCAGCCAGAACCAAATCGTTTTCAAACCAAATAACACGTTCCATAATACGACACACCCCATTGCCACACCCAAACACCCCATACCTGATCCAAAACATCCAATTGCCACACAGCACAACATTGCCACACCTACACACCCAATTTACACACCAACACACCCCATTGCCAAACCTACACACCCAATTACCACACCAACAAAACCCATTGCTACACAAGCACACCCAATACCTACACCAAAAAATCACATTACAACATCCACACCTCATTGCCACACCTACACATCCCATTGTCACACCAACACATCCCATTGCAACACCCAAACATTCATTGCTACACCTACACACCCGATTGCCACACCAAAACATCCATTACCACAACCACACATCTCATTGCCAAACCTACACATCTCATTGAGGCACCCACACATCCCATGGCCGCATCCACACAACCCATTGCCATACCCACACATCTCATTGCCACATCCACACATCCGATGGCCGCACCCACACATCCCATTAACACACACAGACATCTCATTGCAAAACCCACACATCACATTACCACACCCAAACATCCCATTGCCACACCAAAACATCCCGTTGCCGCACCCACACATCCCATTCCACACTAACACATCCCATTGCCGCACCAAACATCCCATTGCCACTCCCACACATCAGATTGCCACACCCACACATCTTATTGCAACACACACACACATATCCCATTGCCACACCCACACATTCTATTGCCGCACCCACAGATCCCATTGCCGCACCCACACATCCCATTTCCACATCCACACATTCCATTGCCGCATCCACACATCCCAATGCCGCACCCACACATCCCATTTCCACATCCACACATTCAATGGCCGCACCATCACATCCAATTGACACACCCAAACATCTCATTGCCGCACCCACACATCCCATTGCCACACCCACACATCCTATTGCCGCACCCACACTCCAATTACCACACCCATACATCGCATTGCCAACCCACACATCCCATTTCAGCTCCAACACATCCCATTGCCACACCAACATATCAAATTGCCACACCACCATATCCCATTGCAACACACACACATCCATTGCCACACCCACAATCCCTTTGACAGACCCACACATCCCTTTGTCACACCCACAAATACCATTGCCACACCCACACATCCCATTGCCGCACCCACACATCTCATTGCCGCACCCAAAATCCTATTACCACACCCATATTCCCATTGCGCACCCACACATCCCATTGCCGCACCCACACATCCCATTACCACACCCACACATCCCATTTCCACACCCACACATTCCATTGCCTCACCCAAACATCCCATTGCCGCAAAACAACACATCCCATAGCCAGACACACACATCCCATTGTCAAACCCATAAATCCCATTGCCACACCCACAAATCCCATTGCCGCACTCACACATCCCATTGCTGCACCGAAACATCCTATTGCCGCAACCACACTCCCATTGCCGCTCCCACACATCCCATTGCCGCACCAACACATCCCATTTCCACATCCACACATCCCCTGGCCGCACACACACATCCCATTGCAACACCCACACATCCACTTTCCACACCCACACTTCCCATAGCCAAACCTACACATTCCATTGCAACACCAACATATCTTAATGCCGCACCCACACATACCATTGCCGTACCCACACATCCCATTGCCGCACCCACACATTCCGTTTCCGAACTAACACATGCCATTCCACACTAAAACATCCCATTGCCGCACCCACACATTCGATTGCCACACCCACACATCCCATTGCAACACACACACATCCAATTGCCACACCCACACATCCCATTGCCGCAACGACATATCCCATTGCCGTACCAACACCTCATTGCCACACCTACACACACCATTGTCACACATAAACATCACATTGCAACTTCAAAAAATTCATTGCCACACCTCCACACCCCATTGCCACAACAAAACATCCCATTACCACACCAACACATCTCATTGCCAAACCTACACATCTCATTGAGGCACCCACACATCCCATGGCCGCATCCACACAACCCATTGCCACACCCACACATCACATTGACACACCCATACATCTCATTGTGAAACCCAAACATTTCATTGCCACACAAACACATCCTATTTCCGAACCCATACATCCCAAAGCCACACCCACACATCTCATTGCAACACCCACACATCCAATGGCCACACCAAAACATCCCATTGCCGCACACACACATCCCATTGACGCAACCATAATCCCATTGCCAAACCAACACATCTCATTGCAGCACCCACACATCCCGTTGCTGCACCCACACATCCCATTCCACACTAACACATCCCATTGCCGATACCATATATCCCATTGCCGCTCCCACACATCAGATTGCCACACCCACATTCCCATTGCCACACCCATACATCCCATTGTCACACCCACAAATCCCATTGCCACAACCACACATCCCATTGTCGCACCAACATATCCCATTGCAGCACCCATACATCCCATTACAACACCCACACATCCCATTTCCACACCCACAAATACCATTGCCACACCCACACATCCCATTTCCGCACCAACACATCCCATCGCCATACCAACATATCAAATAGCAACACCCACAATCCCATTGCCGCATCCACATATCCCAATGCCACACCCACACATCCCATTGCCACACCCACACCTCCCATTTCCACACCCACACATCCCATTGCCGCAACCACACATCCCATTGTCGCAAAAACACATTCCATTGCCAGACCCACACATACCATTGTCAGACCCACAAATCAGATTGCCACACCCACACATCCCATTGCCGCACTACACATCACATTGCCGCACCAACACATCCTATTCCCGCACCCACACTCCAATTGCCGCACCCACACATCTCATTGCCACACCCACACATCCCATTGTCACACCCACACATCCCATTGCCGCACCCACACATCTCATTGCCACACCCACACATCCGATTGCCAAAACCACACATCCCATTTCCGCACCAACACATCCCATTGCCACACCAACATATCTAATTGTCACACCCACACATCCCATTGCAACACACACACATCACATTGCCACACTCACAATCCCATTGCCAGACTCACACATCGCATTGTCACACCCACAAATACCATTTCCACACCCACACATCCCATTGCCACACCCACACATCCCATTGCAGCACCCACACATCCCATTGCCGCACCCAGACATCCCTTTCCACATTCACACATCCCATGGCCGCACCCACACATCCCACTGCAACACACACACATCCCATTGCCACACCCACACATCCCATTGTCGCACCCACATATCCCATTGCCGCACCCACACATCCCATTGGCACACCCACACATCCCATTTCCATAACACACATCGCATTGCCGCACCCACACATCCCAATGCCGCAAAACATGACATCCCATAGCCAGACCAACACATCCTATTGTGAAACTCACAAATCCCATTTGCCACACCCACACATCCATTGCCGCACCCACACATCCCATCGCTGCACCAACACATCCCATTGCCGCACCCACACATCCTATTGCCGCACCCACACTCCCATTGCTGCACCCACACATCCCATAGCCGCACCCACACTTCCCATAGCCACACCTACACATCTCATTGCCACACCCACACATCCCATTGCAAACCCACACATCCCATTGAAACACCCACACATCTCAATGCCGCACCCACACATACCATTGCCATACCCACACATCCCATTGCCGCACCCACACATCCCATTGCGGCACCCACACATCCCGTTTCCGCACTAACACACCCCATTCCACACTAACACATCCCATTTCCGCACCCACAATCCCATTGCCGCACCCACACATCCGATTGCCACACCCACACATCCCATTGCAACACACTCACATCCCATTTCCGCACCCACACATCCCATTGCCACATTCACACATCCCATTGACACACCCACACATCCCATTGCCACACCCACACATCCCATTGCCGCACCCTCACTTCCCATTGTCACACATCCCATTGCCCCACCCACACATCCCATTGCCCCACCCCCACATCCCATTGCCACACCCACACATCCCATTGCCGCACCCTCACTTCCCATTGCCGCACCAACAAAGCCCATTGCCGCACCCACACTCCTCTTGCCGCACCCACACATCCCATTGCCGCACCCACACATCCCATTTCCACATCCACACATCCCATTGCCGCATCCACACATCCCATTGCCGCATCCGCACATCCCATTTCCACACCCACACATCCCATTGCCACACCCACACATACGCACGAGGTGGAGCGAATATTTGTAAAAACAAAAAAGAAATCAGCGCCCATTGGAAAACCAATAAAAAGGTTGCAGCTAACATGAATGCGAGGTCGTGTGACAGTCTGGACAAGGAAACGTTATAAATGATAATGATAGGCTGAGCCCATGCACGATACACGTCCACGGCTTGTTGGTGTGTGTGAGGGTGTGTAGGTTTGTGTAGGTTTGTGGGTGTGATGACAAGTGGTGTGAAGGAGTGTGGTCATCCATAGCCAGAATCATATCTATACACAGGTAGCGTTAGTGAAATGGTGCAACTATTGATGGATGGCCATGATACATTTTGGAAGATACAAAAGGTGGTGGTGAGGGTAGATTAACTGTATAGATTTGAATCTAAAATTCGATACTAAGAATGCTGAAATGTTATTACGATCAATATGGGGACATCCTAATGTTCCTTACTCCTAAATAGTTTGGTCATTTAAGTTCTCTACCTTATATTTCACATTACCAATATTTATTTTCTTTCACTTCCTGTAATCCTACTTCCAGCAACAACATCTGTTTGTCCTGCTTGCTAAAAAAGAAGACTCTAAACCGAAACGTTCCCAACTTATTGTCATGTCTTTTGATTTAAGCTTCACCATACCTTGTTTTACTATTTTATTCACATACTTTGAATATAGTCCTTCAATTATTATCTATTTAATTATAGAAGCCAAGCCAAATAAGTAAAATTTAGACTTAAAAAGACATTATACATGTATACCAGAGTTATACCATTCATAGACAGCGTATCAAAACCGTTCTACACAGATACCAAAAGTTTTCTGTACCCAAATTGCACCGTGGAACTGTCGACAATCTCTACATGTCTTAATGTACTACCCCCACTCCCTCACCCCGTCCAACGTCATCTCCCCACTCTGGCAAACAATATTTCCCCCCAGCCGGCCAAGCTATCGTCACATTTGGAGTGTAATTGTCGCAACACTATTCCTCACCGTCCGCCAGCCATAGACGCTGCATACTCCCGAGTGGGCCAATGAGAAAACCAGGCAACATTGGAAGAGCTCGGGCGCAGTGCGGACACTAGTCCTAGTGGCCCCGGGGCCCAAAGTCTCCAGTCATTAGATTGATGTGGATTGGCTTCGCTTGTTCGCCACTGTGTCTATTAAACAAGTTTGTGGATGCACTAGATAGGGGAAATTATCGATCCAAGTTGCGGAAGTAGGTATAGAATAGTCGTCCCTGCTTGCCACCTATGTCTGTAACTGATAATAAACCAATTACGTCACACGACTTTACAGCGGCGGCGGCTCCACTGGGAGGGTTCCGGAAGTAATCATTCTCATGAGCTTTCCCCGTTAATTTAACCAAATTAATCTTTTAGAAGTGTTGCGGTTATCATTAAGACA
This sequence comes from Lymnaea stagnalis, assembly GCA_964033795.1. NCBI lineage: Eukaryota > Metazoa > Mollusca > Gastropoda > Lymnaeidae > Lymnaea > Lymnaea stagnalis. The sequence goes on along the minus strand of CAXITT010000015.1, from coordinate 610,495 downwards.
TGCTATTTTAATGGTGGCCCACCCTCATTGAGCTATTGAAGAGTTACTTTCTTTCAAGTATTTAAGTTTATACTTGTTAAAATGAGTCGGGTTTTGCCCCACGTTTGCAGTTCTGCCACTTGCACGAATAGAATGTTGCGTCGTTGTTGGATTCCTAGTATTACAAATGTGCAAATTCTACTTTGTTTAAAAAAAATAAATATACAAGAAGACTATTGGGTAAATCAACATTCAGTTTAGCATTACTTTCGCATCCAACTAAAATTGATGACTTTTTTTTAAAGCCCCCCCCCCCCCCCCAACTTTTAAACTAAATTTAAAGGATATTAAGTCTTAAACTTGTATGTAGAAATACATTTTAAAAAAAACAACAACAAAAAAAAAAAAGAAGAAAAACCATGAAGTTCACCCCGGCTACAATATATTTTGTTAAGTCTATCACAAGACAATCTTCATAAAGTCTAAACTACACCAACATTCAACAATCCGATGAACAACTAAGTCATAGATATTAAAACGATCCTTTATTCAATAACCGACCTTGTTTCCAAATCGCAGACTGATTCTTAGATTTCATTCCTGATCATAGATTTTACAAACTCTAAAAAATTGTCTTACTCTACCAACAACGCTTTCTCTTGTTTCCCTTCAAACGACAAGGTCTCACATCTTCTTCGATAAAGTGAACAACTTTCGTCAGGTAACCGCCACCTTTTCATTCTCATAGGCCATTTCTTAGCGTGCTATTCCACTTCCACTTTTCTTCTCTTGTCATGAGCGCACGAGAAAGGATTTGTTTTTTTGCCTGAATCGCAAAGCCTTCAAGCTTCCACTTGTCATTTTTAATTGGAACATTTAAGTGGAGGTTCGTGAGGTTGTCGCCAAAGTCTTTACAGCAACGATCCATCTTGGAAGATTGAGATAGTTTTTTAAAGTAGGTTTTTTATATCGTTAATGGAGAGAAACAAAGTCTTCTGTCGGCATTTAATTTTAATCATCGCAACTCTTGCATTGTCTTCTAGCAATAATGGCTTAGGATAGCTTTTAACCGGCGCAGGGAGCTCACAATAATATCATATTTTTCCATATCGGTGCACAAAAAAAACATGTTTTGACCAATTTTATAATGACTTCAATGGACAAACAGTATAATGATGTATACAGTTGTTGTGTTGTCTTCTTTTTTGTTGCTGTTTAGTTTGGCCTGCACATTTGATTGTTGGTACTAACCGTTTCGTGAAATGCTACCATTTAATACCATTTGAATATTTAGTACAATTCTAATCTACAGTTTTCTTTTAATTTATATAATCTCTTTACCGACTGTGTAAATTTGTGTAGTGAAAATTATATAGATTTGAAAAAAAAATATTGGCTAAACTTCAGTTTAAAAATATTTCGTTTAATAACAGTGCAGCTGTGAGTAGAAAATAAAGTTGTAATTTTTTAATACTGTTCGTGTTGACAAAATACGTTGAAATGATCAGCGAAATGATCTGGAAAATGTCCGCAAATCTAGCAAATGTCAAGGACAGTTCAAATGTCAGCCTGAAGAAAGTGTTCCCAACTCTAGCTCTGGTATGTTTACTACAAGACTCGTGAGTACCAAACACAGACAATAGCTGAAGGATTTGTTCAAGTGGGTCGAGGGACTGCTTCAAGAGTACTCACGGTTTGTCAAGAAGATTCGCCGGAAGTGCTCTCTCGGGTCCGGATTTACAGGTCAGGGGGTCAAGTTATGGCCTGTGTTTGTTTCTTAAATGCTGTGCGTCTCTGGGGCTGTAAATAAATAACGGTATTTTATTTGTTGACTGTAATCATTTAACGTCAAATGATGAAATTTGATCTTTGTTATTTAGATACGAATCAATATATTTTTTCACAGTGACTAGTGTTTGGTTAATATACTGACTTTAGCACGTGTTTACCACAGTGTCCAGCGATTTGTTTTAAGCACTGGCTTATATTGATGACCACACATGGCACACATCCAGCCCGTATCAGTCTTTCCTTGCCCTCCCACACAAACACTCACTGGCGGTGCCAAACAGAGAGTGCAGTGCACACTGGATACGTCATACTGTACCCATCTGTCCATGAAAGAGACATCATTAACTCGGCCCAGTGTTTGCTTTGTCATCAGGTCACGCTATTGACCCGCATCGTCGTTGACTAAAACACTTTGACACTGCGCATGCATACATGAATAATTTTGTGGGTTGCGAGCAGGGGGGAATAGGGTGGAGTAGACAGTACCGGTCGCCTGGTCATTGGGATATTTTTGTTTTGATATAATTTGTAACCTTGAGCTCAATCGTTGTTTGTGTAATTGCACAAAGGTGAACTTCTAAAGACGGGTTAATGGCCAATACTATTTGCTAGTAATCAACATGTGTAATCTTGAGACTAGTTTTAAATATAGGGCATATCTCCATGACAACCAATACACAATATGACGCGAGTCCTTATACTGAAAGAAAAGGAAGGGGTAGATATATTTTTTTAAAGATCTCTTTAAGGCACACAACTTAATTCATATTTTAGTAGACAATTTTTTATTATGAAATAATAATCGTGTAAATGAACTTGTTGATTTGATCAGTTGTTGTATGATTGGATTTTAGTTTAATACAAGAAACAAAAATTCTGAGGAACAAAATAAAATTTTAGGATTGAAATTATGGCGAGGGAAATTTTAATCCAAAAAATGACACCGTGACAGGATGATGGAACACACACACACACACACACACACACACACACACATGGTGCATGCGATCAAATTAAACAGGATGGTGGCTTTCAGGGTCGTCTACCACTCCCTCCCCTTGCCATCAGTGGTGGAAGCCACCCCCACCCGCTTCCTGACCCCTTGGATTTGGTAAATTCTGTGTGTGGGTCATGACCCCCCCCCCCATGTGTGGGTCATGACATTAATGGTACTGGTGTTTAAATCGGGAGTTGACAATAAATATTTATAATATGCAACTTTTCAGTCAAGAAATACTTAGAGCATTGTAGATCATTTAATAAACTTATTGCTAACTGTTCATTGTCTATATTGTTAACTATTCATTGACTACATTGTTAACTATTCATTGACTATATTGTTAACTATTCATTGACTATATTGTTAACAATCTTTTATACAATATCGCTACCTCCATCGATTTTTCAAAAAAATGAATTTAAGTAGCCCTATTACTTTTAATGACGTAATTATTCTTTTCACCGGTTGATTGGTCGGTTGGCTGGACAACTGTGCTGTCCTAATGTGTGTCTTTCCATATAAGAGATTTGAGTTCGATGTCCAAACAAATTTAGCTACATTATTCTCTTTGCCCTGATGGCTGTTAAAAGATATTTTAAAAATTTAAATAATTCAAAAATAAGTATACTTGTTACACTGCCTCACGTTATCACTCTAATTCACCTCCCCCCACCCCTATGTTGTTGTGTGATCCCTCCTGCAATATGATTACTTTTTTTTTCTAGCATGTATAGTATCTTTTTAAAAAAATGACGTGTCTGAGTGTTTAGCTCTATAGTCAGCTAGTCGTAGTCACATGCATATAAACGTTTAAAAAAATTAAATATTTTCTTTTTTGTACAAAACCATCCATCTTGTTTTCCATGACAGTAAGTTAAAGCTGATAAGACCTTCAAATATGCATAGGCAACGTATGCACGACTGAGAGGGTAGCACTGTTATTATATTCAATGAATTAGTTTTCAAAGACATTGACATTAGCAAGCAATAGTACTTGCATTCAGACACGGAGCGTGGCGAAGACGCTTACGGTCATGGTTGGGGATGTTAATTTAACATGAAGCGACGACAGGACGCCATTGGAAAACTCGCTCAACGGTCGGAATACCAGAGGCACTCTGGGGCCGATGGTCATCTCTGCTAAAAGCTCACTCTAAATGGAATTAAATGAGACAAAAATAATCTTTCAGGCCTATCGTCCAGTCACTGGTTGAGAGTTCCAAATGATTTTGTAGGATATAATTCTGAAATGCAGACGTGACGTCACCCAGCTCCGTCAGAATGTTTTAAACAGTGTCAATATAGACAAAACTCCTTCATTTATGAATACGTCATTAAGACTTTAAGCCTTTTAAAATTTTATAGTAGTAAAGAAGACATCATAACGATCACATACGAAAAACTTAAAATTCTCAAAGCTAAAAGTTGTAGATCATTCAATAGTGTGCTTAGGAATCGCTTTCATGAGCCATCTGCGCACCCACAGCTCTGAATTAGCACATAGCGATGATAAAGGGGGCCATGATGAATTATATATAATTTACAAAGGTGAAAAGTTTGTGGATGGATTTGTTCCGCATATGTTTTATATGGATCTATGAATATTGATCACATTTGGTACATATATCAACCATATTAGGACTATTATGGGTATTGCTACAAAGCTAGAACTATATCCATCAATTCACTTATAACCTATTTTTTTTAAAAGAATTGTTTCCTTAAATGATCTAAATAAATAAAATTAATAACAACTGCTCCTCCATGAATAGATGGATCTTGACCAAGCTTAGTACACATGCACTTGATTATCCATATTCAAAACCGACATCTACTGAACTCATAATTTCCATTCCTTTGGGGCCAGGATCCATTTCATTTTTCTTTATGTCAGCTATATAAATATCTAGGCCTAGTTTTGTAGCAATACCCTTCATTATCTGTAGAGAAGTATAGATCTAGGCCTAGTTTTGTAGCAATACCCTTCATTATCTGTAGAGAAGTATAGATCTAGGCCTAGTTTTGTAGCAATACCCTTCATTATCTGTAGAGAAGTATAGATCTAGGCCTAGTTTTGTAGCAATACCCTGCATTATCTGCAGAGAAGTATAGATCTAGGCCTAGTTTTGTAGCAACAATTTTAAAGCAATTTTTCACCCCTCCCCCTTGTCAATAACTGTCAAACTTTTAGTGACCCCCCCCCCCTTCCGCTCCCTTAAATAATTATATCAACATTAATTTATATGGGGTGATGATCTATTTGATATATTAAAAGGTTACGTTTTTACTACTTTATAAATTTCATAAAAGTCTATTTTTGGAATGATTAAAAAGTGAAAACTTTTTAAATGTTAAAAATACAAAGCTAAACTTGTATTTAAATTTAGCAAATTTCACCAATTTAAAATGAAATTAATTACTTTTTTTTATTAATTTTACTTTTCAGAAGGGGAAAATACATGATTAGTTTTTTTGCACACGGTTATTAAAGTAAAGTATCTTTGAGCTTTGGCTAAAATAGACAATTCGCGCTATGACGTCATTTACATATTTATTAAAATCAAATTAATTTATTTTTATTACGCAATATTAACAACGCACTAAAAACACACTAAACATAACCGATGTTTGGGTTTTCCCGACAAATGTTATTACGATGCAATTCTAAAATCAGAATTTTTATATTAATTTTTTTTTCTCATAAACTTTACATTTGGATTAAATGTATAAAATAGTTCCATTGTTGATACTATCAATGTATTTGTCATACATAATAATAACACTTAAATTTTTTCTAAAATGAAATGGATATATAATATTTTTGCGCATTTAAATTTATTCGATTTCCGTAAAATAATAGAACATGACTATAATTGTTTTTAAAAGTCCGAACGTATCTAAATATTTTTGCTTCTTTAACGTTACGGTCAGCATAGCTAATTCTTATAGATATAATAGCACACTTTTAATCTCACTGTGACCTCGTGGCTTCAAATGTTTATCTTTATATTAAGGGACGCCATTTTTTGGCCAACTACAGTTTTTTTATCGTGGAAAAGGGATTGGGGGGGGGGAGGGAGGAGAGGAAGGTGGATTTAAATTTTAGCTGACAAATTGCGGCACTAACCCTAGCCACGACACTGGAGGTGGACTTAACTACAAGCACAAGTAATCTTACTTTTAGGCAAAATCAACAGCATTTAAAAGAAAAATCTTGTTGGCGGAAACCAAGTGAGTGATCTTTTAGCGGCCCAGACCTCGATGTACATAACTGGCGCCACTGAATGTATATTATATGAGCTTGGACATTGTTTTGAGAAGAAGATTGTGACACGCAGTCATCTTTTTGGGGAGCCCCAACTGATTAATTGATGACTTTTTTATATTGTTGTGTGGGGGCCTTCGCGAGGTGACCGACAATACAAAGAAAATAAAAAAGCTGTGAATATTGGGATAAAATAAATGAGCTCACAGAACACATTTGTTACGGATACTGATATCTTCCAACGTCTAAAGTTGATTTTTGTTGGAAATTTGTGCGTTGGAGGGGGGTGTGGGTGGGGTCCTTTATTCTGTCTGTTCTGCTCACTATAAACAGCTCAACTGATTTCTGCATATTTGCACCCATCCACCACCTCCCTCCAACTTGGTCAATAAAACAAAAATCTATTTGAAGCAAATACCTTAGATATCCATGAACATGATAGTCCTATTAAATAAGTCCATGAACTTTATAGTCCTATTAAATAAGTCAATGAACATGATAGTCCTATTAAATAAGTCCATGAACTTTATAGTCCTATTAAATAAGTCAATGAACATGATAGTCCTATTAAATAAGTCCATGAACATGATAGTCCTATTAAATAAGTCCATGAACATGATAGTCCTATTAAATAAGTCCATGAACATGATAGTCCTATTAAATAAGTCCATGAACATGATAGTCCTATTAAATAAGTCCATGAACATGATAGTCCTATTAAATAAGTCCATGAACATGATAGTCCTATTAAATAAGTCCATGAACATGATAGTCCTATTAAATAAGTCCATGAACATGATAGTTCTATTAAATAAGTCCATGAACATGATAGTCCTATTAAATAAGTCCATGAACATGATAGTCCTATTAAATAAGTCAATGAACATGATAGTCCTATTAAATAAGTCAATGAACATGATAGTCCTATTAAATAAGTCCATGAACATGATAGTCCTATTAAATAAGTCCATGAACATGATAGTCCTATTAAATAAGTCCATGAACATGATAGTCCTATTAAATAAGTCCATGAACATGATAGTCCTATTAAATAAGTCCATGAACATGATAGTCCTATTAAATAAGTCAATGAACATGATAGTCCTATTAAATAAGTCAATGAACATGATAGTCCTATTAAATAAGTCCATGAACATGATAGTCCTATTAAATAAGTCCATGAACATGATAGTCCTATTAAATAAGTCCATGAACATGATAGTCCTATTAAATAAGTCAATGAACATGATAGTCCTATTAAATAAGTCAATGAACATGATAGTCCTATTAAATAAGTCGATGAACATGATAGTCCTATTAAATAAGTCAATGAACATGATAGTCCTATTAAATAAGTCAATGAACATGATAGTCCTATTAAATAAGTCCATGAACATGATAGTCCTATTAAATAAGTCCATGAACATGATAGTCCTATTAAATAAGTCCATGAACATGATAGTCCTATTAAATAAGTCCATGAACATGATAGTCCTATTAAATAAGTCCATGAACATGATAGTCCTATTAAATAAGTCCATGAACATGATAGTCCTATTAAATAAGTCCATGAACATGATAGTCCTATTAAATAAGTCCATGAACATGATAGTCCTATTAAATAAGTCCATGAACATGATAGTCCTATTAAATAAGTCCATGAACATGATAGTCCTATTAAATAAGTCCATGAACATGATAGTCCTATTAAATAAGTCCATGAACATGATAGTCCTATTAAATAAGTCCATGAACATGATAGTCCTATTAAATAAGTCCATGAACATGATAGTCCTATTAAATAAGTCCATGAACATGATAGTCCTATTAAATAAGTCCATGAACATGATAGTCCTATTAAATAAGTCCATGAACATGATAGTCCTATTAAATAAGTCCATGAACATGATAGTCCTATTAAATAAGTCCATGAACATGATAGTCCTATTAAATAAGTCCATGAACATGATAGTCCTATTAAATAAGTCCATGAACATGATAGTCCTATTAAATAAGTCCATGAACATGATAGTCCTATTAAATAAGTCCATGAACATGATAGTCCTATTAAATAAGTCCATGAACATGATAGTCCTATTAAATAAGTCCATGAACATGATAGTCCTATTAAATAAGTTCATGAACATGATAGTCCTATTGAATAAGTCCATGAACATGATAGTCCTATTAAATAAGTCCATGAACATAATAGTCCTATTAAATAAGTCCATGAACATGATAGTCCTATTAAATAAGTCAATGAACATGATAGTCCTATTAAATAAGTCATCTTAGTTAAATCATTTTCCTATATATTTAAATGAAAAAGCTAATATTGCGGAGTGGGGCCAATATTGCGGAGTTTGGCCATTATTGCGGAGTGGGGCCAATTCTGTGGATTGGGGCCAATATTGCAGAGTGAGGCCGGAAAGAAAATTTAGACAAGAATCAAATATGTACTAATCCTATCCCAATTATTCTAGACTAAAAGAAGACACGTTGTTTCTTACCTCAGATCTGAGTATCGAACAACAAGAGAAAGAAAAACCCACCGAAACCAACATTCTTCACATAACGCAATAGTAGCACTCATCTCCAAAGTAATACTCAATACTGTTATAATAATGGGACTCTAGTAGCACTCATCTCCAAAGTAATACTCAATACTGTTCTAATAATGGGACTCTAGTAGCACTCATCTCCAAAGTAATACTCAATACTGTTCTAATAATGGGACTCTAGTAGCACTCATCTCCAAAGTAATACTCAATACTGTTCTAATAATGGGACTCTAGTAGCACTCATCTCCAAAGTAATACTCAATACTGTTCTAATAATGGGACTCTAGTAGCACTCATCTCCAAAGTAATACTCAATACTGTTCTAATAATGGGACTCTAGTAGCACTCATCTCCAAAGTAATACTCAATACTGTTCTAATAATGGGACTCTAGTAGCACTCATCTCCAAAGTAATACTCAATACTGTTATAATAATGGGACTCTAGTAGCACTCATCTCCAAAGTAATACTCAATACTGTTATAATAATGGGACTCTAGTAGCACTCATCTCCAAAGTAATACTCAATACTGTTATAATAATGGGACTCTAGTAGCACTCATCTCCAAAGTAATACTCAATACTGTTATAATAATGGGACTCTATGATTAATATATATAAAATCACCAGCTAAACAAAATAAGTAATTGGTGTTTCGATACGAACTTTTTTTTCATACTTCAAATTAAAAGCTAATATTTAAGAAAAACAATATTGTCATTGACTATGTTGAGGTATCGATACCTCCTTGAACAATGATACAACAGCTATGAATTTTTCTCTTCAGAACTCTATGATGTATTGATATCTGTCAGCCGTAAAAAAAATATTTGGCATCGCTTTCAGTTATAATAGCACGATACATTTTTATTTTAGTTTGATGTATGAATTCTTGGCACTGTCGCCTGTGATACGGATGAGATAGGAGAAGCCAAAAAAAAAACAACAATGTTTGTATTAGGAACAAAACATTGGCGGGGTCTATTTTCTAGTACAAATAGCAGATAACCTCTGTATGGATCAATAGATACAAGTACTGATACAATGATACATGAAATAGACAAGATTCAAATTGCGACAAAGTAACTTTAAACATTGTGGACTAAAAAGAAACCCTCAAGATTTCAACATCTAAAACTCATTCAGAATAAGAGGACTAAATACGCTGGCCATATCATTATTTATATATACGCTAATATTCATACAATATTGGTGCCTACCAAAACTAAGTGTAATTGCAAATAATATGAGTGAATTACCAAAATGTTAAAGTCAGCTACAAAATATCCTACTTAAAGTGGGCTCCAGGATGTCCTACTAAAACTTGGCTACAAAATGTCCTATTAAAAGTTTGCTATGTCATGTCCTGCTCAAATAAAGCTTAAAGTTGTTGATTAATATTAAAACATGTGTGCTTTTATTTTAGCTTTAATTAAATAAACAAAACTAAACCTTTTTTAACACATGCCTCAATCAGTTAGATAAAGAAATACTGAAATGTAAGGTACATTTTAAATAATTTGTAGCTACCTATTGAATAGAAAAATCGAAGGGAAAGAATAAAATGAGGGCTGAACCTTGCTCCTTATACCAAGGACGAATGAACGGAAATAACGAGGTTGGAAGGAAGACTAGTGTTTGTGTCTTGATTTATAAATAGGTATGTGGTGAAACTGATTTAACCATTGGCATTTGTTTTCGACATGAAAACATGAATTAGATGAGACATACAGTTCCCAATGAATTACCATAGTAGATTGTGCTGGTTTCAGTTAAATTTATAACTACGGGTATGTGTAATTAGGGAAAGGGAGCCAATGTAGAACTAAAATGGTAATCTCAAGAATGTCAAACTAATTTATTGTTACAGGCAACTCTCAGAGTTAGTTACTGTGTATCATATCTCAAGGTTTTTTCACCTGAAGATATCGCTGTTAGGAGTAGAAAGATGGAGAGTAGAATCATTTCATGCTTGGTATTTTAGATCATTAAATAGTTGACTCTTTTCTAATGACGGGAAGTCCGGCAACTAGCCAAGCTATGTATAGAACATCCTCTACCCTAATCAGTTCCAATCGCTAACCGTTGTCCAGTTAGACTGAGGAAATGGAGGCGATGGTTTAGTTTTAGTATAAGATGACCTTGTTCCCATTTCTCTAACTCAATTATTCGCGCCATGAGAATATTGTCAAAGGGGGAGTGATGGCCTTTGGATCAATAGCTCATCTTGACCATCCTGGTCATTTTGTCACTTTTCATAAGCATGTTGGTCATTATTTGGATCAAGTTGTTGATTGTGTGCGTCCTCTATTCCAATGTTTCAAAATCTTGAAGTTTGGCTGACCGGTGAACCAGTTTTGAAATTGCACCAGGGACCTGTGCTAAATTTTTTAAATACTTTGTTTATCCTCAGCTGTCCATAAAAGTCCAAGTTGTGTAGAGCAGCTTGCGTAGTGATACTGTACTGTGTCGGGGACTACCATTGGGGGAATCGTTGCTCTATTCGACTGATCAATTTAGTACGTGAATATCTGTCAACTATAGTGTCTGTGAGGAAACATTCCCTGGTACGAGTAGGACTCAAGTGGTTAAGACGTTAAGGCGTTGGTCAAGCTTAGGATTGAGAGGTCTATGTAGATCACTTATATATTATAAGAACCATAGAAAGTATTACACTCTTACAGTTTGGTTTAAGGTCTAGGCTTTTATGTAATATCTATTGTGTTAAGATGTATACGATAAGGTCTTAACAATCTCGGTAAAGCTATGGGTTTCAAGTCTTATTTACTTGGGTAAATTATTTAACATACTCGATTAAACATTTTAGGTTCTAAATAATAACTACTTGTCTTAAGTCACAGGACAGTGCTTCCCAAACCGTTCATGTTGATTACGCTTTTTTTAGACATGCTTTATGTTGCGACACAGTCATTCGGGTTGACGATGTTGGTGGGTCAAACAACTCCATTTGAAAAGACATGGACACAAACAGAGAGGTGAATTCACAGCCTCAAATTACCGAGGTTCTATCACTCAGCAGTTTTGGAATATCTTTCTATTTTTTTTTCTTTAACTTAACATTTTGAAATCACTGCCTTTCAAATCTCAAAGAACAAAGTTTGATAATAATAATAATCAAGTTGATTTGAAAATCACGCTTGGATACATCACTGTTATATATTTGATATACAACTGTTATTTATTCGGTTTGCAACTGTTATATTCTCCTTTTCTTGCATGCTGGTGCTTTATTTTATCATAATTTTTTTTAAATCACAAAGATACAGATATTACGTTAAATTCGTGCACAGAGTTTGTTTCAATTAGGAAACAAAACTCAGTTCGCTTATTTCAATCAAATTTTATTAACCAAAAGGACACAACCTCTATCACAGAGTCAAAGAATTTCTGCCTGTAGTTAACTTTTTTTTAAAAATTTGACGCCATTTCTTTCACAAATGTTATCAAGATAACAATGTTAGTCTGGTTCATTGAAAATTAGCACGTTATCAAATGTTATCAAGATAACAATGTTAGGCTGGTTCATTGAACATTTGCACGTTGTCAAATGTTATCAAGATAACAATGTTAGGCTGGTTCATTGAACATTTGCACGTTGTCAAATGTTATCAAGATAACAATGCTAGGCTGGTTCATTGAACATTTGCACGTTGTCAAATGTTATCAAGATAACAATGTTAGACTGGTTCATTGAACATTTGCACGTTGTCAAATGTTATCAAGATAACAATGTTAGGCTGGTTCATTGAACATTTGCACGTTGTCAAATGTTATCAAGATAACAATGTTAGGCTGGTTCATTGAACATTACCACGTTGTCAAATGTTATCAAGATAAAAATGTTATCAAGATAACAATATTAGGACTAGTTCATTGAACATTTGCACGTTGTCAAATGTTATCAAGATAAAAAATTTTGTCTGGTTCATTGAACATTTGCACGTTGTCAAATGTTATCAAGATAACAATGCTAGGCTGGTCCATTGAACATTTGCACGTTGTCAAATGTTATCAAGATAACAATGTTAGGCTGGTTCATTGAACATTGGCACATTGTCAAATGTTATCAAGATAACAATGTTAGGCTGGTTCATTTGAACATTTGCACGTTGTCAAATGTTATCAAAATAACAATGTTAGGCTGGTTCATTGAACATTAGCACGTTGTCAAATGTTATCAAATAACAATGTTATCAAGATAACAATGTTAGGACTAGTTCATTGAACATTTGCACGTTGTCAAATGTTATCAAGATAACAATGCTAGGCAGGTTCATTGAACATTTGCACGTTGTCAAATGTTATCAAGATAACAATGTTAGTCTGGTTCATTGAACATTTGCACGTTGTCAAATGTTATCAAAATAACAATTTTAGGCTGATTCATTGAACATTTGCAAGTTGTCAAATGTTATCAAGATAACAATGTTAGGCTGGTTCATTGAACATTTGCACGTTGTCAAAAACGTCTCTTCATTTCGAGCGGGATTTTTTAAAGAAAAAAAAAATATTGCGTGAATTTTAGAATGGCTTATTTTCACGCGACACACATACAAACGACGCATTACTGTGTCGTGATACACAGTTGGAAAAGCACTGCCATAGAATAACAGGCACTTCTCTATATCAGAGTCAACCTGCAGAAGAATAAAGCTTTATTTAAGGAGCTCAAAACCAATGTAGTTAATTTTGAATGTAGGTCAAACTCTAAATCACTAGCATATACCAACACAGTACAACTACAATATTGGATTGTACCAACACAGCACCAGCAGTAGGGCATTAGGTAAGGCTAAATGATGGCCTGAATGACTCGTGTAGTCCAGTGGTCAAGCAAAGTGCTGCCATTATTTTTATTGGACCATCGATCAGTGATAAAGTTGGCTAGACAGGTTTCTTTGCCTTTTTCACCCATAGCTATCACATAGTTGCCCTGTTGTATAGTCCAATGACATTCATCTATGTGGTAATTTTAGATTTGATGCGTTGTTCTATTGTATAGTCCAATGACATCCATCTCTGTGGTAATATTAGATTTCAAGCGTTTGTTCTGTTGTATAGTTCAATGAAATCCATCTTTATGGTAATGTTAGATTTGATGCGTTTGTTCTGTTGTATAGTCCAATGACATTCATCTCTGTTGTAATATTAGATTTGATGCGTTTGTTATGTTTTATATTCCAATGACATTCATCTCTGTTGTAATATTAGATTTGATGCGTTTGTTCTGTGTCAGCTTTAACAAATTCCCCCACCCCTTTCTCTCGTTTCTTCCATATCAAAACATAAGAAATTCCTTTTTATACATTTTGAAGTCAAAGAAATGTTGATATTAGTCTTTTTTCAATGATATAAAAAAATAAAAATACAGTGTTATTCTAGTATATTATACAGTGTAATTCATGTGTATTATACAGTGTAATTCATGTGTATTATACAGTGTAATTCATGTGTATTATACAGTGTAATTCATGTGTATTATACATTTTAATTCATGTGTATTATACAGTGTAATTCATGTGTATTATACAGTGTAATTCATGTGTATTATACAGTGTAATTCATGTATATTATACAATGTCGTGACATAGTGACAATGATAGCGTTACGGCCTCACGGAGCTGCACGAGAATTTTGCCACCCCTTCAGCGAAAAAAAACCCTCTGTAGTTGGTCGAAAATGGCGACTGTTAGGCACTGGCCTCTATTGAGAGAAATTAATCTCTTGTTTTAAGTTATGGCTCGTTCACACAGTGCACAACAAAGGACGATACCATAGAGAAATACAATAATTAAGTTACGACACGCAAAAGCAGTTGCCAATTACAATTAGTAAGATTTAATTTAGTAACAATGCAATTACAAAACAAAAGAAATATAATTACAAATCATCAACTTACAGAGTATGGTAAAATCTTGTACCGGTACACAATTAGTACACTGTGCCAATTAATAATGATGAAAAAAGAATGCGAATAAACACATAGAATAATACACGTCTCGTGAAGTTAAAAATATCTATCAATCTCCGTCCCTCTCCATGTCTGTCAATCCCTTTATATATGCAGCGTAAGCCCTGCCTTCCAGAAACTACTCAGCATTTGTTTACGTTTCTCGGCAAATCGAGAACCTTCGACAAGATACTAGGAGACAGACTAACCATGTTTAATTGGTAGTCAGTAGTAAACACGACACATCAAACGAATAGACCACGTCCATCTATGAACGTAGCTTTTGCTAGGACTCTCATTTGGGGTCGAGCAAAGTTCACGCACGGGGAAAAGTGTCATACATAACAGCGACCCTCTATAGCATTTATGAAAATGTGTGGACTGGTCCCTCCACACCACCCCTTGCTACACCCCTATTATTATAGAACTAAAGAACAAGGAACAGAATACAGCTCTCCGTGACCTTTGTTGAAGATCAACCGAAATCGAGCAAAACCGAAATATTCCGGAAGGAGGGGGGAGGGGTGGGGCGCCTCAAAAATTGACACAATGGCTGTGTACAGATATGGACGTATTAGAATGTTACTAACATTTAACTTAATAAAAGTAAAGTTTTACATTAAAACATTGCCAACAATGCTAAAGGTCAAGTCTTACATTGCCAACAATGCTAAATCTCTAATCTTACATTGCCAACAATGTTGAAAGGTCTAGTCTTATATTGCCAACAACGTTAAAAGTCTAGTCTTTCTTTGTTTAAAAAAAAAAACATTGAAAAGTCAACTTTATTTCAAAATTTCAATGGTCGAATAACGGAAAATGTCAATAACCATTTGAAAAAATTGTGAAATAGTCCCAATTCATAAATTTCAATACTGCTCTGGTTTAAAATTGATTGTTATCTTGATTAGAATGTTTAGTGTCTGTTTCAGCAATGCTTAAAATGAACACGTAATGAGTAATGTAATGTTTAATCAAAACACTTAAATTTATTTTGAATCATTAAAGGAATTTTATATCTGACCTCAAATGTCAGTGAATAGTCCCACAGATGTCAGTGAATAGTCCTATAGATTTCAGTGAATCGTCCTATAGATTTCAATGAATACTCAAGTTAATGTCAATGAATTGTCCTGGAAAGATCAATGAATAGTCCTATCAATGTCAGTGAATAGTCCTATACATGTTAGTAATTAGTCCTATAGATGTCAATAAACACTCAAGTTGATATCATTGAATAGTCTTGTAGATTTCAGTGATTAATCCTGTTAGTGTCCCTGAAAAGTCCTGTAGATGTCAGTCAATAGTCCTGTCCTGTAGATGTCAGTCAATAGTCCTGTCCTGTAGATGTCAGTCAATAGTCCTGTCCTGTAGATGTCAGTCAATAGTCCTGTTCTGTAGATGTCAGTCAATAGTCCTGTCCTGTAGATATCAGTCAATAGTCCTGTCCTGTAGATGTCAGTCGATAGTCCTGTACTGTAGATGTCAGTCAATAGTCCTGTCCTGTAGATGTCTGTCAATCGTCCTGTCCTATAGAAGTCTATCAATCGTCCTGCAGATGTCTGTTAATCGTCCTTTAAATTTCACTGAATAGTCCTGTAGGTCTCATGGAATAGCTATAGTAAAGAGAAGCTCTTATATAAGTCAAGGTCAACTAACCATAAAACAGATCATTACTCACACACGCATGGTCGTACCCAACACCCCCCCCCCACACCTCATCAACCCATGAATCACGTGACCAGACTATGTCAGCCATTAAAGACAAGTTATCGGGCTGGCCTACGAACTGAGGGTTTAATGAGCTATCAAAGATTTCTGATTCGTCGACTTCCTTCACGGGCACTGATTGATGGCTGCCTTATGGAAACCTAATCGGAGATTCTTTAAAAAAAATAGTACCTCGAATATGAATATCCTAATCATATTTGCATTAATCTTTTTTTTTTTGTAGGGAAAAATTGGGAATAATCGAATCAGTATTATTTAATAACTTGATACTCGCTATTTTTCAGGCCACTCCCGCACGCTTGTGTCCATTTATTATGAGCCACTGCTTATTTATACGGTCAAGTTCGGGTGTTCCATTACCTGACCAAACAGTCATCGATTAATTCGGCCTTAAGCTGTTCTTCCCCTCTCATTCATCCATTGGGACGGTGCTATTTTATTTCCATATTAACCACGTCAACAATCACCGCCGCCCCTAATCAATCGTTTGCAATTAATCGACACCCTTAAGCTATTGGACTTTCGAAACGATTTTGCAACATTTATCAGAGACCGTTTCAATTATTATTTAAGCGTTTGTAAACACAGCTCTCGGCGATGTCCACGGCACGGCAATCGCCACCACTTCGTTTCTTTTATTTTGTTCACTTTTCGCGTGGCCTCACCAACCTTACAACCAACAATTTTATGGGTCAGAGATCACAGGAAATGTTTCTCCTTTTTTCGTATTTTAACATTGGGAGAAACCTCATAGCTGCAATCTTTAACGTCTTAACTACAACTTTAACGTCATATCTACAGTCTTTAACGTCGTAACTAAAATCTTTATAGTCATAACTAAAACTTTAACGTCATAACAACAACTTTACCGTTATAACTACAGTCTTTAACGTCATAACTGCAACTATAACGACATATCTGCAACTTTAACATCATAACTATAACTTTAACGCCATAACTGCAACTTTAACGTCATAACTCCAAATTTTAACGTCATAACTACAATATTTAACGTCATAACTGATACTTTAACGTCATAACTGCAACTTTAACGTCATATCTACAACTCTGCCGTCATAACTACAGTCTTAAACGTCATAAATGCAATATTTCACGTCATAACTACAACTTTAACGTCATAACTGCAAATTTAACGTCATAACTACAACTTTAACGTCATAACTACAATCTTTAATGTCATAACTACATCTTTAACGTCATAACTGCAATCTTTAACGTCATAACTACAATCCTTAACGTCATAATTGCAATCTTTAATGTAATTACTACCATCTTTAACGTCATAAATGCAATCTTTAACGTCATAACTACAATCCTTAAAGTCATAATTGCAATCTTTAACGTCATAACTGCAATCTTTAATATCATAACTACAACTTTAACGTCATAACTATAATCTTTCACGTCATAACTGCAATCTTTAACGCAATAACTGCAAATTTTAATGTCATAACTACAACTTAAACGTCATAACTGCAAATTTAACGTCATAACTACAACTTTAACTTCATAACTGTAATCTTTAACGTCATAACTACAACTTAAACGTCATAACATCAAACATTAACGTCATAACTACAACTCTACCGTCATAACTTAAACTTTAACGCCATAACTACAACTTTAACGTCATAACTGCAATCTTTAACGCCATAACTGCAAACTTTAACGTCATAACTACAACTTAAACGTCATAACTGCAAATTTAACGTCATAACTACAACTTTAACTTCATAACTGCAATCTTTAACGTCATTACTACAATTTTAACGTCATAACTACAACTTTAACGTCATAACTTCAAACATTAACGTCATAACTACAACTCTACCATCATAACTTAAACTTTACTTTAACGTCATAACTGCAATATTTAACGTCATAATTACAACTTTAACGTCATAACTGCTAACTTTAACGTCATAACTAAAACTTTAACGTTATAACTACAACTTTAACGTTATAACTTCATTTTTAACGTTATAACTACAGTCTTTAACGTCATAACTGCAATATTTAACATCATAATTACAACTTTAACGTCATAGCTGCTAACTTTAACGTCATAACTAAAACTTTTATGTTATAACTATAACTTTAACGTTATAACTTCATTTTTAACGTTATAACTACAGTCTTTAACGTCATAACTAGTCTTTAACGATTAAACTGATTCCCCCTTGCAATTTTTTTAATGATTAAAACCAGACCAAAAGTAATTTTTTCACAACCAGACCAAAAGTAAACTTTTTACAACCAGACCTAAAGTAAACTTTTCACAACCAGACCAAAAGTAAACTTTTCACAACCAGACCTAAAGTAAACTTTTCACAACCAGACCTAAAGTAAACTTTTCACAACCAGACCAAAAGTAAACTTTTCACAACCAGACCAAAAGTAAACTTTTCACAACCAGACCAAAAGTAAACTTTTCACAACCAGACCTAAAGTAAACTTTTCACAACCAGACCAAAAGTAAACTTTTCACAACCAGACCTAAAGTAAACTTTTCACAACCAGACCAAAAGTAAACTTTTCACAACCAGACAAAAAGTAAACTTTTCACAACCAGACCTAAAGTAAACTTTTCACAACCAGACCAAAAGTAAAATTTTCACAACCAGACCTAAAGTAAACTTTTCACAACCAGACCTAAAGTAAACTTTTCACAACCAGACCAAAAGTAAACTTTTCACAACCAGACCAAAAGTAAACTTTTCACAACCAGACCAAAAGTAAACTTTTCACAACCAGACCTAAAGTAAACTTTTCACAACCAGACCAAAAGTAAACTTTTCACAACCAGACCAAAAGTAAACTTTTCACAACCAGACCTAAAGTAAACTTTTCACAACCAGACCAAAAGTAAACTTTTCACAACCAGACCAAAAGTAAACTTTTCACAACCAGACCTAAAGTAAACTTTTCACAACCAGACCAAAAGTAAACTTTTCACAACCAGACCAAAAGTAAACTTTTCACAACCAGACCAAAAGTAAACTTTTCAGAAGAATTTTGCAAGATTCTGTCCAGCATTTTAATGACGGTTGGTGTTAAGTTGAAGGCTTAGGTTAAGATTGAGAATAGAGCTCTGCAAACAAAAATGTCTCGGTTCCTTTCATATTTTTAAAATATATTCTCTACATTTTGGAGAGCTACATAATATTGAGGAATTATTGGAACAACATTTGGGAAAGATTTAAGTAAAAGAATAGGACACTCAAATGTACGTTTCGACTATAACCCTTTGTCAGCAGACAAGACACAACAGAGAAAATTGAAACTTTGTTTTTAAGTTCCTTAATTTCGACCGATTTTGGCTTTACAAGGCATATAAATTGAATGTATGTGTCTTCTTGGGACAATTACTGTAGTTTAGGCATATAAATAAATTGTTATTTATTCCATTTGATCTCTATTTGGTTAAAGACTGGAAATTCATTCCTATGTTAACTTAATTTACAATTCTCAAACATTTAATATGGAATCCCAATTTTAATGATGAAAAAAGGACTATCTATTAGAACCACTGTAGTGGTCAACATTTTTATCTCTTGCCTCATTGATTAGCGAGTTCGACCTAAGACGGAGTCGTGGCCAGCTGTACATAAAGTCGTCCTATAGACATGTCGTTGGACATTTTGTCCAAGTAAAGCAGATAGTCTTGAGAAGAATTATCTTGAGTGAATAAAAGAAATCAAATATAAAGGCTGGAAGTCAGCTAGTGACTTGATGGATAATAAAAAATCAGCTCTTTGCGCAAAATAACTATGCGTCTTACAAACTTTAACTACTTCTAAAACGTGATACAGAAAAGTAGTGTCTTTCCTTTGCCCCTTTTCCCTCTGAGCTTAGTATCTTGAGAACACGACAAATTCTACTAATGATGCAATACAAAGTCTTAATATTACTCTGAACTCCGTAGTCTAGACAATAAGACAGTTCAAACTCCTCAAAGATATTCTCATTGCACTCTTAACAAGAAAAAGTCGACTTGAACAATATCTCTTTTTCCTTATGTTGTACTCTCCGACTATCGACCAGAAACGCTGACCAACAGTAGTCAATCCCGTCTACACGTAGTCGTATTCGTTGTTTTACCATGCCCTCTATGGTAGCCAGGGTGCTTGCTCTCTGTGGTAGCCAGGGCGCTTGCCCTTTATGGTAGCCAGGGTGCTTGCCCTCTATGGTAGCCAGGGTCCTTGCCCTCTATGGTAGCCAGGGTGCTTGCCCTCTGTTGTAGCCAGGGCGCGGAACGTTGACATTTCCAAGTGATTCTCCCCCGAGACCGGGTTCGCGCTGTTCTTCATAAATAAAGCAACTCTCTGTTGATGAGTGCAGTCAATGCCCCGGTCCCGCACAGGGCGTCTGACGGATGACTTATGTCTGACGGATGACTTATGTCTGACAGATGACTTATGTCTGACGGATGACTTATGTCTGACGGATGACTTATGTCTGACAGATGACTTATGTCTGACGGATGACTTATGTCTGACAGATGACTTATGTCTGACAGATGACTTATGTCTGACGGATGACTTATGTCTGACAGATGACTTATGTCTGACGGATGACTTATGTCTGACAGATGACTTATGTCTGACAGATGACTTATGTCTGACGGATGACTTATGTCTGACAGATGACTTATGTCTGACGGATGACTTATGTCTGACAGATGACTTATGTCTGACAGATGACTTATGTCTGACGGATGACTTATGTCTGACAGATGACTTATGTCTGACAGATGACTTATGTCTGACAGATGACTTATGTCTGACGGATGACTTATGTCTGACAGATGACTTATGTCTGACAGATGACTTATGTCTGACGGATGACTTATGTCTGACAGATGACTTATGTCTGACAGATGACTTATGTCTGACGGATGACTTATGTCTGACAGATGACTTATGTCTGACAGATGACTTATGTCTGACAGATGACTTATGTCTGACAGATGACTTATGTCTGACGGATGACTTATGTCTGACGGATGACTTATGTCTGACAGATGACTTATGCAATTTGGAATACGCGAAATCGATACCCCTCCGCTTAAATATTTCGAGATTCGGGCCATGGATTTATCAGCCACAACTAGTGGATTGATCGATGAAGCGGAATGGTGCGAGACTCGTGGAGGGTGCGCATGGAGGGTGCGCGTGGAGGTGTGCATGGAGTTCTTTCACGAATGCACCCGCATGCGTACATTAGCATGTTTGTCCACGCGCAGTCTTATTTTTTCTGTAATATTTGGTTTGCTTAGTTTTTTAAATTCTTATTTCTTATTCTAAAAATATGATTTTTTTTAAATACCTGACATTCGACTATATGACAATAGGACGGTCCTGTTGACGTTACGGGTGTCAAATGGAAAGTTTTCAATAGATCAACGGTTGAAATCTCGCTCCAGATCAAAACACTTTGACCAACAATGTCAAGGTTGAATGAATAAATAAGCAGTTGATTTGAGAGTAGATTGTGTTCAGGCTCGATAGTGAGGCGAGTGCTAGAAAAATTCTCCAGACCAACATCAACTGGAGGGTGGTTGGTAACCATGATATCTGATGAGTGCTTGCCTGAACATGACATTCACATTGACACTTCATGTCTTATTTGTTTCGTCTTGATATTAATCATAAGAGAGCGACAGACAGATAGATAGATAGATAGATAGATAGATAGATAGATAGATAGATAGATAGATAGATAGATAGATAGATAGATAGATAGATAGATAGATAGATAGATAGATAGATAGATAGATAGATAGATAGATAGATAGATAGATAGATAGATAGATAGATAGATAGATAGATAGATAGATAGATAGATAGATAGACAGATAGACAGATAGACAGACAGACAGATAGACAGACAGACAGATAGACAGACAGATAGATAGATAGATAGATAGATAGATAGATAGATAGATAGATAGATAGATAGATAGATAGATAGATAGATAGATAGATAGATAGATAGATAGATAGAGAGATATATAAATAGATAGATAGATAGATAGATAGATAAATAGATAGACAGACAGACAGACAGACAGACAGACAGACAGACAGACAGACAGACGGACGGACGGATGTACGGATGTACGGATGGACGGATGGACGGATGGACGGATGGATGGATGGATGGATGGATGGATGGATGGATGGATGGATAGATAGATTAGATTGATAGATAGATAGATAGATAGATATAGATCTCAAATGCATGCTTTGTATTAAACTAAAACTTATTTTCATAACTATTTTGTCTGGCATGTTTCTTATCTCGATGAAGGCTATGTGTTTGATGTTTAACCTAATTTGTTTCTGTGTTCCTGTATCAAATTGTATCACAACGTAGCTCTACTCTCCCAGTGGCGTATCACAACGTAGCTCTACTCTCCCAGTAGCGTATCACAACGTAGCTCTACTCTCCCAGTGGCGTATCACAACGTAGCTCTACTCTCCCAGTGGCGTATCACAACGTAGCTCTACTCTCCCAGTGGCATTCTCACAAACTTGGCTATACTCTCAATCGTATGACAGTGTTTTCAATGTGTCTTGACGCTACACTGGATTGCAAGAACGGATACGTCAACTGAACGAGTTTTTCACGTTTGAACATATTCCTTGATTAATACCTTGTCTTAATTCTTTCTTCTCCAGCTCCAGGTTACATTTTTGCCTAAGTTTGAAAGGTTGCAGTCATGATTCTAATAAAATGCTGGCTCACTGCGAATCCAATACTCCAGTACAAGTATTCTTAATATTCCATAGCTCGTTATCTGTGTCGTGAATCACACATTCGTTTTCAGACAGAGTGTTTCATCTTGTGCAATTTCTTCAGCAGGTGAAATATGTAATGGTATGTCTGGAACTGGATTGATGGATACATTATTGGATGTAGATGACGCTACTTTTTCTCATATTCCTGCCCTTCCTATCTAACCGAACTTCTTTCTGTCTATTCACCCCTTCGACAGCTTCGCTCCTCCGCAGACACGTGTATTCTGTCCATTCCCAAGACACGAACTAAAACATATGATGAACGATCATTCTCTTTCTGCGCCCCCAGACAATGGAATTCTTTGCCAATACACATCCGCCATATACCAACCACACAGACCTTCAAAGCTGCACTCAAAACACATCTCTTTAAACTATACTACCCCGACTGATTGCCCTCTTCTGACTGATTCTCCTCCTCTGAACGATTCCCCTCCTCTGAACGATAAACAATGCTGCTGCCTACCGTACATGGTTTGCCTTGTAAACGTTCTGGGGTGGGGTGGGTAAATATACATTTGTTTTGGTTGTTTCGTCATGCTGTTCATTATTTCATAAATGTATTTTGTTTAAATGTCATGATTATGTCTCTTTGATATTAGTTTTATGTACAGCTCGGTGAGCCCAGCTCTAGGCTGGGGCACTGCGCTATATAAGCTCACTAATTGTTATTAATATTATTATTACTGTATTTTAAAGAGCAGTACTTATAGTCGCTGATATCACACTTCGATTTAACCAGGATGTTAATTTTGGAAGTTGACATGTTTTCCTTGTCACCTCTGCCTGCATGTCTTTTTCCCTTCTGCGCCCAAATCATACAACTACAACTCATTTTCGCTGAAAGGTTGACACACCTAGAAACATTGAGGACAAATATTATTATTGGAATAGCGACGCTTCTTTCAAAAGATAATTTTTTAAAATAGACGTAATTTTTAAAAAAAATGGAGTTGTCGGGCCTTTCAAACTGACGATTACCCCGCTAAAAAACGAACTTTGGCATATGAGTGCTATGGTGCTATTAATAATGAATATGGTGCGATCTCTAGGTTTGAGCTATGTAAGATAAACATGACTTTGAGCATTAAAGAGTGAGTACAAATTATACCTAAATGCCCATATTTTCTGCCTTCAGATCAGACCTACGGTGACTGTTGGTTCCTAATATCATTTAAATATGTTTTTTCAGATATAGAAAACAATAGATTTTTCAGTTTAGAAAATATAAGTAATTTGTTCTTTAAATTATAAATTTACTTTTAAAAAGAATCATTCATTGGTGATCCACAAATTCCAGTGTAACTTCATATAATCCAAATTAAACTCAGTAGTACTTGAACTGGTGCTGAAATAGACTTTTCTCCATCAATTTCACTACTGAGCAGTGGCGTATCTAGGGTTAGTACCACCCCGTGCCAACATGTGTGTCTAACATGATTAGAAACACAAAATTATACTTTATTATTTTTTGTATGATACCTGGGAGACGTAAAATTTCTTGACAAGAGTTATTCCCATTTAAGAAGTATCCAACTTGTCCATCGCATTGATATTTTTAGTAATGTTATTAATGTGGCGATAAAACCGTGAGTTAAAACTGGGGAACATTCTGTCCTCTGACTTTTAAATCAAATGAAATTGCCAAAATCTTTCAATATTCATTTAATAATATGTGCTACATGATGTCTCTATAAGAGTGAGTCTCCTAGAAACGTAGGGACTCCTAGAGTCGAGGGGCCCTGGGCCAATGCCCACTGGGCCCATGTCTTAAGACGGCACTGATTCTTCAATGTACGTTACTTGAATTATTGTTTTTTCAAGTAACTTTATTAGATGGGAAGTTCACGCATTGCTGTCGACACTGTTCGGCAGGCTATATCGAGTATTCTGATACCCCCCCCCCTTTTTTTTTTTTACCTCAGGTTTAATACACCAACTATTGCAGTAAAAAAAAAAAGAAAAAAATACGCACCAAACTGTTACTTGAATTATTGTTTTTTCAAGTATCTTTATTAGATGGGAAGTTCACGCATTGCTGTTGACACTGTTCGGCAGGTTATATCGAGTATTCTGATACCCCCCCCCCTTTTTTTTTTATACCTCAGGTTTAATACACCAACTATTGCAGTAAAAAAAAAAGAAAAAAATACGCACCAAACGCACGTGCGGTAATTTTAATGATATCATTTAGTGCAATCAGCACCACCTGGTAGTGTTAGTGGTATTGTTGCATAGATTATTATGTAATTTTTTTATTGTTGATCTAGAATAGCAGACGAACATGCAGTCTCAGAGAAATGTATTTTAAGCAGCTGTCTTTGGTCGGGTCAAGGCCTAACAATACCTTGCAGTCGACGTGAATATATTGTTAAACACAAAATAACGACAAGTCAAAGGATGGAGCACCAAAAATAAACACGTATGATGTCTTTTAATGGAAATATAAATCACACGGCGAAGGGAAGATTGGATAAACAAAATAGCTTACTAATGTACGTGTTGGCTAAAAGCCTTTAATAACGAGGAAAAATAAGTTAATGGTAAAATAAAAGATATATATATATAAAATCGATCTATCATGCAAGGCTAACAGGACGACAAATTTGAGTTGTACCACTTTAACCTTTAGTTTAGCTCTGTGGCCCTCTTCCCTGAAATTGATCTTAAAAAATGCTTTTTTTTATCTTGTAATGTCTTTGATTATTTATGTTAAACACGACCACTACTTCTACTACCTATAATGCCTGTATTTATATATCCATTGTTGTAGTCGTGAATTAGTGCTTTCTAATAATGACGATAATTACTTCTATGAAAGGAAGATTCGATACGGTTGCATCACTATATACTTTTTATTACACAGTAAGATTCACAAAGGAGAAATACAATCTCAAAGTAGGAGAAATAGAATTGTCAGGTCTTACACTTCACATACATTATAATCCACCTAAATTGGAAGATAGCTATCCGATTCTATATGATATATACTTGAATCAATGCGAGAGCAAAACAGCCGTTTTAACATTTGAATTCTTCCACACTTCCATTTCCTTTCCTTCTGCGCATGACATTCCAAAATCAAACTTTATGTTAATACTAAAAAAAACAATTCATGAATCTAACATTTGAACTGTTACAGATATGCAGGAAGTCCCTGTCAAAAAATAGCTCCCCCTCCCCCAAGAACTATGCTGTTATGCCCTCCCCCCCCCCCGGGATAACATTTCCACTCCTTGAGAAACGCTGATTTCAACCAACAAGAACAAAACATTGACTAGNGCAAAACAGCCGTTTTAACATTTGAATTCTTCCACACTTCCATTTCCTTTCCTTCTGCGCATGACATTCCAAAATCAAACTTTATGTTAATACTAAAAAAAACAATTCATGAATCTAACATTTGAACTGTTACAGATATGCAGGAAGTCCCCGTCAAAAAATAGCTCCCCCCCCCCCAAGAACTATGCTGTTATGCCCCCCCCCCCCCCCCGGGATAACATTTCCACTCCTTGAGAAACGCTGATTTCAACCAACAAGAACAAAACATTGACTAGTTACGGCGCTCCGTCACGGCCGGAGATACAGCAGACCACTTGGGTTCTATTTCAAGTAATTTCCGGTGTTGAGGAACTGCTGTATTCTCTCAAACACTTACTTGTGCTCTGTCAGAGGTATTTGGACAAAATCTCTTTCCAGAGCAGAGGTTTGAGATAGATAGCGGTGGGGGAAAAGGGGATGACTGGCCCATGGTAACGTGGAAGGGGGAGGGGGTTGTTCTTCGGTAAAGGAAGAGAGGTAGGGGGGTGGGGGTTGAAGATAGGGTGTTCTTGTGAACGTTGTCTGTCTATCGCCACGTCGTGGATTAGTTTAATCGGTTCTTATATCCGCTTTGTCTGTACGTCTAATGCAAAACTAATGTATGTTGTGTGGATAGGAATCAAAGACAACGACATTCCCAGCGCTTGTCACGTCATGGGTCTATTTTTATACATTAGCGTCGATTTTACGACACGTAGATGGGCATTGCACAGCAATGGCTACCGGGTGGTCATTTTTTGAATCTTCATGTGCCGCATGCCTTCATAAGGTCGGAGGGGAGCCAGTGCTTTTGTCTGTCTTCAATGTTGATGTTAGTTTCAAACCTACTTATACCAATTGTTATTAAGTATGTCGCAAAATATGTATGCTGAATCAGTTTTGCTCTAGATTAGGCTGGGATCTAAATGCTCTGTCCGTCAGCAAGTCTGTCGCGCCATTTTGCTATTTCACTGTCTTTATATCATTCTATGAGTAAGCCTTAACGTATTTTTTTCTTTTGCTCGTGTTTCCCGATCATATTTTTGCCTATCAACCTGTTGTCTCCATGTCTAGCCATCATAAATCAAAAGCATCTAATCAGAAAGACGTATTCTTTTTTTCCCAAAATCGTTCTCTAAAAAAATCAATTCATCAATATACACATATTTCCACATATCTATCCCATCCATTCGTCGCATCACCTCACCGGATCTATCCATCCAATTCATACATACACACATCAATTCATTCATCCATAATCTAATCCATTAATTCACCCGTCCAATAATCAAATCATGAATTAATCCATACTTTAACTAGTTTACCATCCTTTATTAATCAATCTCACCACTTCAGCACCGCTCAAAACCTCCTGTCATGCACATATCCATCAGTGCAAAAAGCAAAACAATTCTTCTTACCATTATTTCATCATAATCCACCAACATGTTTATCAATCATTTTCCATCTACCAATGTGCTCACCTATCTAGTGAATGTGCTCACCTATCTAGTGAATATGCTCACTATCTAGTGAATGTGCTCACCTATCTAGTGAATGTGCTCACCTATCTAGTGAATATGCTCACTATCTAGTGAATGTACTCACCTATCTAGTGAATGTGCTCACCTATCTAGTGAATGTGCTCACCTGTCTAGTGAATGTGCTCACCTATCTAGTGAATGTGCTCACCTATCTAGTGAATGTGCTCACCTATCTAGTGAATGTGCTCACCTATCTAGTGAATGTGCTCACCTATCTAGTGAATGTGCTTACCTATCTAGTGAATGTGCACACCTATCTAGTGAATGTGCTCACCTATCTAGTGAATGTGCTCACCTATCTAGTGAATGTGCTCACCTATCTAGTGAATGTGCTCACCTATCTAGTGAATGTGCTCACCTATCTAGTGAATGTGCTCACCTATCTAGTGAATGTGCTCACCTATCTAGTGAACCGCTCTTACAATCATCGTCAGTTTTCATTTTTTAAAATAATAATTTTATTTCTACCACACAAAAAAGCAATAAAAAAAAAACACCAAACAAACAAATACAAAACCCAAACCATTTATGATTGGTTCTTTTGATGTGAATCGTTCTATGACATTCATTGTGTTCTATGACATTCATTGTGTTCTATGACATTCATTGTGTTCTATGACATTCATTGTGTTCTATGACATTCATTTTGTTCTATGACATTCATTGTGTTCTATGACATTCATTTTGTTCTTTGACATTCATTTTGTTCTTTGACATTCATTGTTTTCTATGACATTCATTTTGTTCTTTGACATTCATTGTTTTCTATGACATTCATTGTGTTCTATGACATTCATTGTTTTCTATGACATTCATTGTGTTCTATGACAGTAACTGAGCTTGATGTTAGAGCTGGTGGTAAAAAGATATCTTAACAATGCAGTTGTGCGATGTCCAGGCGATATCACTGGCAGATGTGGAGCGGAGATACGTGTGGACCTCTGTTTGAACATGGCGCATAAACTAACTCCACAAGGGGACATAAACGCAACAACAACAAAGCTGAAATTATTCAGACATTAGGCAAACAACGGAAGCTGCATTGCGTCTTGTGTCCATGAGTTAAAATCAAAATTGATGGTGCGTCATGTCAACCAATTTATTTTTATTTATTTCTGAAGCGACGCTTCGCTCTTGTGATTACAAAACTTGTGTAGTTGTGAAGACCAAACAAAATGGGGTTTCTAAAAGATTTAGTTTCAAGAGATTTCATGTCCACATTTATTACACAAGAAATTTGATGTACACATTTAGTACACAGGTTAGCAATATTTAATTTAAAATAACAAAAGTTTTCTTGTTTGCTTACGTTTTACGCACTCTTCATGTTAGAATGCCCCGTTAGAAAAAGAGTATAGCCACGTTTGTGAGAATATCACTGGGAGAGTAAAGCTGCGCTTGTGAGAATGCCAATAGGAGGGTATAGCCAAAAGTAATAAACAGGCAGAAACCTAGGTGCAGACAGCTCACCGGTCGACAAAGACTGAGATGGATCGACGATGTGGAGAAAGACTTACACCAGTAGGGAGTTCGCGCATGGACGTGGAAAGTCATGGATCGATCCGATTGTTGCAGCAGGCCAGGGCCCTGGATGGGCTGTAGCGCCACGGATGATGATGATGATTTACGCATGTTTCTAGTTATAAATCAAACAGCAGTTTAAACACTTTTTAATTGAGTTAAAAGTAACACGTGTAACGATGGCGGTGGCATTGCGTGAACTTCTCATCTACTAAAGTTACTTGAATTTTAGTAACGATAAGAATCCTAATTAGTATTGAATTCTGTGAATTTTATTTTTCGCGCCTATTGAACACAGCGTTACAGCCATACGTACATACATAGGGCATTATTATTTATAATAAAATATTTAATATCTTAATATTGTATGATGTAATTAGACAAGGGCATCTCTAACTTTCATCTAAGACTGTTCGCCACCACCTTGCATTGCGTCCTACCAGCAGTAGGGTAAAATTTCAATATACATACATTACACAATTAGCATGCGGCTAAATCAGGCAGGACAAAAGTAAATAATAACTATACAACTAATATCAAATAGCTTAGAAGTCAAATAAACGTCATTTTTTGTATTAAATTTTTTTAAAAATAATGTTGGGATTTGAAAAAAATAATCTTAGTTCTTTCTTGTTCATATTTAACTAGCTGAGAATTCTGATTGCGTGTTTTTTAATATATCGGGAATGAGTGAAAAAAGATGTTGTGTAGTTTCGAAGTATTTACATGGACTTTACATTTTGATGATATCTCTTACTTTCAATGTTCCAGAAAAATCGCCTTTTTTCAATCTTTCTTGGATTAAAAAAATAATTAGACTACCAAAAATACAAGTTTGAGACATAACTGTTTACATTTTTTCGCTTTTGATCATCTTTAAGTTCTGGAGGAGAAACTGAATTATTGTTGTGATAGGCATCTTTACACCAGCTATCATCATGAGTGATACTAATGAAAGAGCACCAGGCAAACGCCCTTTTTTCGCTCCATATATTACAGAAACTGTTTTAGAATTTTGTTTCCAGCATATGACGTAACGAAAGGATGCCACTAATGGGACGTAAACGATGTAATGTCATGAATTTCTCCAACTTTTGACACGTAGAGGAGTGCAAGCGAAGCGAATGGATTTGTGAAAATTAAATTTAATAAGTAAGTTTGTTATGGGGTAGGTTCACTTTTGTTTAAAACATAGTAGCTTGCCTAGGGTTGCCTAGGCTTGCCTAAGATTGCCGCCAATTTTTTCCAACTTGGTTCGGTTCTAAAATCATGTTTGTTGTTTCCAGTCAGTTGATTAGGGCTGAATGAAACAGGCCCAGTAATAGAGTTTTAGAAATGAAATGTATACTTTTGCTCTGAATAATTTCTTTCCTCTCAATTCACGGTGACGTCACCCAATCCGTGTTTACTTGGCCAAACCTTGACAATCACTAATGTTTTAAAAGCGGAATTAATGGGAACCAATCCATTCCTCTGTTCTCTCCGTGGTCGTATACCATAGACCTATGTTTTCATATCGGCACGCCATATGGGAAGTCTACTAAACAAATGCTTTTAAATGTATTGATGTTGTGAGGACATGACAAGTTAGTTTAGTAGAATGTTGTTTGAAATAAAATAACTTGAAGACTATTTGAACTACATTAGTAACTTTGTTTCCTATAGACAATCTCTGTAACTACCCCAAACAATTTTTTAAAGATATACAAATTGATATTCGTTTCTTATGACTCAACACTTACATTTCAGCGTATTTTTTAAACGATCTCTTTGAAAAAATACTTTTGCTTTAATCTATGCGTTAGAGGAAAAAGATATAAATTATGACGTCGATATATATGGCAATATTTTATATAGTTTATTTAAAAAGTCTCGTATACTTAAATGATCAAAAAGTTTAAAATTATGTGGATTTAGAAAATAGCAAAGCACACCGTGATAAAAAATCAATTTCAAATATGGAAGTGACGTCAGAGACAGCTACTAGAGGAAAATCGTGTTTAGGAATAATAAAATCGACCTTTGACCTGAAATTATGCAAGTTATGAAAGACGGCTCAGACGTCTAGAAGTTGATCACGAGATCTGATGTACGTCCCAGATGGACTCCCCGAGGCATGAGAGGGGAGTTTTAAGAGGGTGATGTAGATCATGTATATGACGTAACAGACATGTAAATGTGGATTAAGGAAGTTAAAATATTAAAATTGCAATTCAAAGTAAAAAGTAACACAGAATTTATTTTCACAGTAAAGAGTTGTTTGACATCTTTTAGAGTTACTGCCCCAACTACTTTGTAGAAATCACGCGTTTATTTGGCCAACATATCTTTGTTTTAATTCCATAGCCACCGGACCTACACAAAACAAATCATTCTGATGTTACCCGAGCTCCATAGCAAGCAATGTTTGTAGCTATCATTCCTCCAAAACAATTTCTCTGTCCAACTTAGTTTCAGCTAATATAAGATCAGCAAGCTTGAGACTTCAAAAATCGGGTGATGATTTTCTCTTCAGGCGTAAGGTAGAGGAATTATTAATGGCACAAAAACCTAGAGTTCACGCTACGGGACGTCCGAGTGTAGGGCTTCATGTCTTAATCCAAATTCCTTAAACCTACACAGGAAACATCTTTCTCTCGCTCGTGTCCGTCCACCAAGGAGCCATTTCCTTCTGATACTTCCCCCCCCCCCCCCCCGCCATCATCTTTCTCTCACTCCAGCCCGTCGACGTAGGAGACCATTCCGTTTTTCGCTTGTTTGCGCACCCTCTCACAAAACATATTTTATTCTCTATTCCTTAAACCTACACAGGAAACTTCTTTCTCTCGCTCGTGTCCGTCCACCAAGGAGCCATTTCCTTCTGATACTTCCCCCCCCCCCCCCCCCGCCATCATCTTTCTCTCACTCCAGCCCGTCGACGTAGGAGACCATTCCGTTTTTCGCTTGTTTGCGCACCCTCTCACAAAACATATTTTATTCTCTCCTTCATTCAGCCCACAAACTCTGCCCCTCAGAGTATATTCTCTGAGAGGTTTATCAATCTTGTTGTTGGCTCAGTCCGGTCCTATACCGCGACCCCGCTCCACACCCCAACCCCTCCTGCCACCCCTACCCGGACGCTCGTCCACCTCCTGCCCGGACCCCCTGCCATCCCACATTTCTCCGAGTGATCGATATTTGGATCAAGGTTTGATTTTAACCATTAGCACTTCCTGTAACTGCGATTTCCAAGACTTGGGGCCCCTAGTTATGTTCTCTTCATACCGTGCGGTCAGTCTGAAGCCATCTTAAACGTTGGGGTAATGGGGTGACGGCTGGACCACGGACGTTCAATTATTTGACGTGTGCTTGATAGACTGCTGTGAACGTTTGGGTTTACTGTGGCGGACAGATGAATCTTTACTGTGGCGGACGGATGAATCTTTATTGTGGCGGACGGATGAATCTTTACTGTGGCGGACAGATGAATCTTTACTGTGGCGGACGGATGAATCTTTACTGTGGCGGACGGATGAATCTTTACTGTGGCGGACGGATGAATCTTTACTGTGGGGGAAAGATGAATCTATACAGTTGTGGACAAAGTAATCTATTTTGTTGTGGAAAGATAAATCTAGACAGTTGCGAACATACGATTCTATTCTGTGGCACATGAATCTAAACTGTGGCAGACAGATGATTGTGGTGAAGAGATGAATCTATACTGGTGCACACAGATGAATCTATACTGGGGTAGACAGATAAATGGCGGACAGATAAATATGTAAATTGCTGATAGATACTTTTTTTTGTTGCGGAAAACTGAATATTTACTTTGGTGGGCCAGATGAATCTTTACTATTGGGACCTATGAATTTTTACTATTGCAGACAGATGAATTTTAGACAGTATATTATAGGAGGTCTTATAAAGCGCGGTAACCCAGCCTATGGCTGGGCTCACCGCGCTGCACATAAAAATTTTATCAAAAGAGACATAATCACGACATATAAAATTAGTTTTAAAGTACTTGGAACTGGGATCGAATTTCAGGATTGAATCATTAAAGGAACAAGATGGTTTTGTCTGTGTTTCCAAATGGGTAGATCAATCGCAAGGAAACCAAACAATGGATTACAACCAAACTGTACATGATCATTCCTTCTAAATTATAGATGGTTACTTGAAAGTTTGGTCGTAATCCTCTTCCAAAAATATTAAATTGTAGAGGGTAAGTCTAAACCAAAAATCAAATTGAATGGCCTTGATGTACGCTCAAGTTAAGTCATGTTAGGTGTACGCATTTTTAATTAAACTTTATTGGTGCGCTTTCAAACATCTATTGAAACGAAGGTTTAAATTTCGCAATTATTTGGCGAACGAAAGATACAGTGCGTTTTCCAAAAAAAAAAGTGAAAATATATGTAAGAATGAGTTACAGTGACATAACGCTTAAAGACAGAAACAATTTTGATACGTTCGGATTCTTAAAAACAATTCTAGTTATTTTCTATTATTTTACGGAAATCGAAACAATTGAGATGCGCAAACATATTTTACATCCGCTTTTATTTGAGCCAACTTTTAAGTTTTATTTTGATATCAATTACAAATATATTGAAAGTAACAACTAGGGAACTATGTTATGCATTTTATACGAATGTAAAATTTATGAAAAAAATTATTAATCAAAATATTATGATCTAAGAATTGCATCTTAATCACATGTACCGGGAAAACCCAAACATCTCTTATTCTTAGTGCGTATTTTAGTGCGTTGTTAATATTACGAAATAAAAAATAAAAATAATTTGATCTAAATAATTACGCAAATGACGTAATAGCATTATTGCTTATTTAAGCCACAGTTCTAAGTTTTTTTAATATATTTTGTAACCGTGTGTGACAAAACTTATAATGCATTTTCCCTTCTTGAAAGTAAAATTAATACATATAATAGATTACTTTGCTAAAATGTTCAAAAATTAAATGCAACTTTATCTTTGTATTTTAACAATTAATAATATTTTACTTTTATTCTTTCAAAAACCATACTTGTATGAAATTTAGAAAGTGGTGAAAATTTACTTTTTTAAAATATACTTCTAAAACGAAAATGCCGTTAAATTCAATCAATTCAGCGAAACTACATACCAAAATGACATTCACTAATGCACTTATCACTCATCCAAATAAGAACAAATCATGTGAAATGCAAAAAAAAAAATGTTTTTGCCTCATTAAGGGAGTTAATATACCGTGGATGATTTTATTAATTTCTTAATACTCAGTTGGGGGGGGGGGGAAGAAGTAATACGATTTTTAAATTTGCCCAAAGAAGCATACAATACACCTCAAAAAAAATTTGACAAAAAATTTACCTTTTTT
>CAXITT010000015.1:562061-574242 GCA_964033795.1 Lymnaea stagnalis | reverse complement strand
AATATCACAAGCCAGTCATTTGACACAATTCTACCAATCAATATCACAAGCCAGTCATTTGACACAATTCTACCAATCAATATCACAAGCCAGTCATTTGACACAATTCTACCAATCAATATCACAACCCAGTCATTTTACACAATTCTACCAATCAATATCACAAGCCAGTCATTTTACACAAGCGAACATTTAATTTTCAAAATAAAAATGGGTTAAGACTAGAGGCCGACCGAAAGTGATTTTCTGATTTCGGCCGAAGCCGAAAATAGGCCGAAAGTTTAAAATGACTTTCGGCCGAAACCGAAAAAAGTCCGAAAGTTACAATTGAATTTCGGCCGAAACCGAAGCCGAAACCGAAAATGAAATATTTAGATATTTTGAAATTCGTTCCCGCATACATTTTGCATACATCAAAAATGATGTGGGAAAGTATAAATATTTACATTTTTTTATAAAAATGAGATAATTGTGAATATTAATAAATAAACATCTAATATAGGGGTCTTAAATTCACGCGGCCCGCGAGCCATTTGTGACCCGCAAGACGATATTTTGCGGCCCGCTACATGACAGAAAAGTTTAGTGTAAATGCGCCGGCCCGTTTCCCCCATTCTCCTAGCTATAGCGTTACTCTCCGCGACGGTGTCAGTCGAATCTCACCGACTAGTCTAATTCTGTTTTGTTTTTTTTTATAATGTTTCTATATATTTTTTAATGCAACAGTGAGTAGGTGGATGAAAGTGAATCCTAGTTCTTGAGAACCCTTAATGATTTAATTGTTATTTATAAAGGTTGAGCAGATTGTAACAGTTGTAGTCACTTTTTTGTGGATTACTTGATTCGGCCCACTCTCATTCAGACACTACCTCCTGCGCCCCCCCTCCCCCCCTGGGGATTTGAGTTTGAGACCCTTGAATACTTTGGATTTTACCATTTTAATATAAAAGTATATTAAATTGCGTTACAATTTATTTTAATTAGTATGTTATGAGAAAATTTGGCAAAAATTGAGGTGGGGGGGGGGGAGGAAATGAATGCAAAATATTATTTTTTTAAACCAGGTCTCTAAAAATTGTGGTTCTAAAATATCGATTAATTTGTTTTTAAAGATCGTTTAGTTGGTTGTTATTGATCGCTTAATTTGTTGTTTAAGATCGTCCAGTTTTTGTTAATGATCGCTTTATTTTTTCTTAAAGATCGGTTAGTTTGTTCATCAAGATCGCCTGGTTTGTTGTTAAAGATCACTTAGTTTGTTGTTAAAGATCGCTTAGTTTGTCACAAAGATCGCTTAGTTTGTTCTTAAAGATAATTGATTGTGTTCCTTAAGATCGATTAGTTTGTTCTTAAAGATCTTTTAGTTTGTTCCTAAAGAACATTTAGTTTTCTGTTAAAGATCGCTTAGTTTATTCTTATAAATCATTTAGTTTCCTATTAAAGATCATTTGTTTTGATCTTAAAGATCATTTAGTTCGGTCTTAAAAATCGTTTAGTTTGTTCTTTAAGATCGTTTAGTTTGTTATTAAAGATCGCTTAGATAGTTCTTAAAGATCGCTTAGTTTGTTTTAAAGATCGTTTAGTTTGTTCATAAATGTCGTTTAGTTTGTTGTTAAATATAATTTAGTTTGTTCTCAAAGATCGCTTAATTTGTTCTTAAATGTCGCTTATTTTGTTGTTAAATATCGCTTTCGCTGAGTATTAAATGACCGAAAACCTGAGTCACTTTCGGCCGGATGGCCAAAAGTCTAAGTCAATTTCGGCCGAAACCGAAGAAAAACCGAAAGTTCACTTTTCTCTTTCGGCCGAAACCGAAATTAAGCCGAAAGTTAACTTTTCAGTTTCGGCCGAAACCGAAACTTGGCCGAAAGTGATAAAATGGCCACTTTCGGCGCCGAAACTGAAGCTGAAGCCGAAATTCGGTCGGTCTCTACTTCAAAACACACACATACACACAGAGCCACTTAAAAAAAATTGCTGACCCTTTCTCCTTCAACGTGGAAGATGCGGTTCAAATGGAGCCGATTGATCTTCAGTGCAATTCTAAACATAAGGCTAAGTTCATGGAGGTCAATAATAATAATAATAATAATAAAGTTTATTTGAAAATCACACTTCATCCCCAAAAGCTCGAAGCACGGTACAAAGTCAACCATATTATACAGAGAAATAAAAACAATCTGAAATTTAATACATTTAAAAAACAGACGCAACAATATAAAACTACATACGAGCATACCCAGTCAAAGTCTTTCATCCCGTTTCAACCACAGGCCAATGTACATTAACTGAAAAAGGTGGTAGATAGCATCATCCCAGAAGGTGTTTGTGAAATTGTTGTGTTGTTAAATCGGTTTTAAAGGACTCCAGTGTCTGGCTGTTTCTGAGAGCGACTGGAAGGGCGTTCCAAATGGAAAAACAGACAAGCATGGACAATTTAAGAGACAATTGTCCTCCACCTTCCCTCAGATTTCCAGGTTGTTCAAGCGGATCATATGACTTTTGCGGAGTATCTGACAAGTTTTTTCAGGACCAATCTTCAGGCTGTACTGATAATACTGAGTGTCTCAGTTGCTTCCTCGCTCAAGCTAAGTGTTGCCCAGCTGTGTAAGAAGAAGCACTTCCATGTGTCTGACAACAAAGAATAGGGGGAAGTACGTGAAGCCTAGGGAACCCTCAATGTTTTGATTTGTTGTTAACAAAGGTTGAGCAGATTGTAACAGTTGTACTTTATTGAATTGGTAATTACTTTTTAGTGGAATACGTATGCGGCCCAGTCTCAATCAGACCGTACCTCCTGCGGCCCACGGGTGATTTGAGGTTGAGACCCCTGGTATACTGTATACTTTGAGAACCGTTTGGTCCTTCAAACTGGAGTTTTGTCTCTGTATCCTAGCCCCCGTTTCGCTCTTACAGGATTAACATTGTTATCTCTAATCTTTCACTAACTTTACATTAAATTCTCCTAAACGTACGAAGCCAAAACTCAACTTGCTGCTAGTTTGCAAGTTGGCCCATACCTAAGACGGTACAGCTCACCATCCATCTAAGACGGTACAGCTCACCATCCACCTAAGACGGTACAGCTCACCATCCACCTAAGACGGTACAGCTCACCATCCACCTACGACGGTACAGCTCACCATCCACCTACGACGGTACAGCTCAACATCCATTTAAGACGGTACAGCTCACCATCCATTTAAGACGGTACAGCTCACCATCCACCTAAGACGGTACAGCTCAACATCCACTTAAGACGGTACAGCTCACCATCCACCTACGACGGTACAGCTCACCATCCACTTAAGACGGTACAGCTCACCATCCACTTAAGACGGTACAGCTCACCATCCACTTAAGACGGTACAGCTCACCATCCACCTACGACGGTACAGCTCGCCATCCACCTACGACGGTACAGCACACCATCCACCTACCACGGTACAGCACACCATCCACCTAAGACGGTACAGCTCAACATCCACCTACGACGTGAAAGTAGTTCCACCCCGTGATGTAAGGGAGATGGCTAAAACCCCCAGGGGCAGATAACTCTGCTTTATGGGAGAGTGTGTTGGGTCAGGGCTTGGGGAAGGGGGGCGGGAAGATCTAAAGAAAATGGTACACACGAGGTAAGCCAATCCGGCACGCACCTGGCCCACTAACTGTTGGCGAGTCGTCAGGTAGGCCGGCAGCAGGAGCTGGTGAGAACATAAGAGGGGGGGGGGGGAAGTGATGGGTTGGGGGTAGGATAAAGTCGCTTGCTGGCACCCATAAATTGCTGTAATTTGTGTATGACTGGAAGGAAGTTCTCGGTGGTAAAATTGATAAGGGTTGTGGAAATTAAAAAGGGGGCCGGATCATATCTAGTGAATAGTAGGCATGTTTTGTGTTCTTATTTTGTGGTTTTGTGCTCATTCCAATGTAAACAGTGGAATATGATGGTCAGATTTTTTGTTTAAACCTATAATACCAGGAGTCGGTGTTAGATCTACATGCAAACTAATATACTATCAGCAATTTCTGTTAGATGTACATACAAACATACATGATATCAGGAGTCGGTGTTTGATGTACATACAAACATACATGATATCAGGAGTCGGTGTTTGATGTACATACAAACATACATGATATCAGGAGTCGGTGTTTGATGTACATACAAACATACAAAACACCAGGAGTCAGGAGTCGGTGTGTGATGTACACATAGGAACGATTACAATAAGTAATCGGGGGCGGATAAAGGGTGGGGTACCGTGATTATTCATCTCCCCCCCCCCTTTTTTCCCCCCAGCCAGTCATTTACTAAAGACCTTTATTCAAAGAAACTACTGTAAGTAGCGGCTTATTAGCCCCTCTCGCGCCCAACGGAGCATAGGCCATCCACACTACTTTTCACCTGTCCCTGTCCTATCTTTGCTGGTTCAGCCCCAACTTTTCTTCATTCTCTTCACCTTTGCCTCTAATCCCATCTGCCATGTGGCTCTTGGGTCTTCTTCTTCTCCTGGTACCTTTAGAATTCAAATTAAAGGGCCTGTCTTGTAGTGTCAGTGTTAAGTTTTCTTAATGCGAGGCCTATCCAGCGACATTTTCTCTTTGTAGGTTCGTTTCCACTGGAACACTCGATGTTCCCTCCCAAAGGACACTGTTACCAATGGCTGCGGATATTTGGACCCGGGTCCGAGAAGTTAGAGTTTGGGTTTATTAAAATATATTAAAAAATTATTGTAGGGTTTGTAAGACAAAATTTGGTATCAAATGAAAGATAATTGAATGGACTATATGTTTGTAAACTCATTTCTTCAGTTTAACTAAAATTAACTACCACAAATGACATCCGAATACAATTTAGTCACAATGGAACCGGAAACGTATCGTCGCTATTCGGACCCGGGTACTTTTAGACTCAATGCAATATAAGTAGCAATATAAGTAGCAATATAAGTAGCAATATAAGTAGCAATATAAGTAGCAATATAAGTAGCAATATAAGTAGCAATATAAGTAGCAATATAAGTAGCAATATAAGTAGCAATATAAGTAGCAACGTTAAAATATTTCTCTTCTTGCCCCTCCTTTCCCTTGGCGTAATTAGGTCATTCGTACACACTCACAAACGCAAACACATCAACACGTAAATATTCCCACACAAACACACACACATATCAAATCCTGTCAAAAACTGTCATGAAGTCACTGAAGTCAAACAGTTGACTTAGTTTTGACTGGTTGACACAATAATTCTGTGATCTGACACCAGCAAGCAATGTCCGGTCACCACACGGCGCATGGAGTGCGTCTTAAATCCTTTATATTAACGTCGCTTTGGGTCGTGGCTGGCAAAATCTTCGGACGGCTGATCGACCTACATCCCGTCAACCTATCGAGCTGAAACTTGGCACATGGACTCGATGTCACAGACAACACATTCTTTCCCATTTTTAGCACCACCCCCCACCCCAACCTCCATTAATCGGTTTATTTTTGTTTTTCAAGGGGAAGATGAAGGACATATGACGACACTGATTCAGAGGCGTAGATAGAGTGTTTGGCGCCCGGGGACAAGATTTATTTTAAAGCGCCCCCTTTCCTTTTCTTCAACTCTCAAACCCATTATTTCAATCAACAAAATAATATCAAAGCACATTTTGGCGCCCCAAACTAGCTGGCGCCCGAGAACATATGTCCCCCCTCCCCTCCCTTCGCTACTCCTCTGCACTGATTCACAATATAAATTCCCCGATAACTTCTATTAATGAGATTCTTTTCGATTTGGCTTGTTTCGGAACCAAGAGGGTGTTAAGGATTTCAGTTTTTCAACCACACCATTTGAAATCAAATCTCATGCCAGCATACTCGGCCGATGAAGGGTTGCAAAGGTGAGAGGTCAAAGTTCATTATATACCACTGTGGCATTTCGTATGGTCAAGACGGCATTGGCCTGATATTGTGTTCCAATTTTGTGTTTGAGTCGGAGCAAGCGAAATCCTTTTTTTTTTTTTTTGGTATGGTTTCCGCAGGCTTGGAGACACTTCCATGACAACAACAACAACAAATGCTTGGAATATGCAATATTGGAATACGAGTATGACATAAATATTGAACCAAAGCCCGATGACTCTCAAAGTCATACGCCTATGACTCCAAAAGTGATGCGTCTTTGACTGTCGAAGTCATACGACTATGCCTGACAACGTGATACACACACGACAGCCAAGGTGATAAATTTATGACCGCCAAACTGATGCGCCAATGACCGCTAAAGTGATACGCCTATGACTGCAAGATCGCTACGCCTGTTAGTGGCAAGGAGATACGCCTATGATTGCCAACGTGATACGCCGATGACGGCCAAAGTGGGTGCGTGGTTCCTTGTGACTTGCCGCCAACCACCGAGATTGTTCCTTAATTTCTGTTTACTTTGCTGAACTGACTATTGAATTCTAGCAGAAGGGAAGATGGTGAAATGGGACCCGGGAGGGGGGGGGTTGTGGTGGTGGTTGAGATAGCAGACGTCAATAGAGCGCCCTGTAGGTTCAGGCGTATACCTATCCTGACGTGCTTCATCGACCACGTGACCTGTCGGCATCGATCACGTCACAACCGACTCACGGCAACAAAGACACGGCACATTCTAATCTTCCTAAAAAAAGATCCGAGAGGGAGGCTTCATTAATAATGTCTTTGTCCTGGACATTTAAACCTGATCCTATGAACCGATCTCACGCTGATGTCTGACTTGGACCACAACCCTGACTTGGACCACACCCCTGACTTGGACCAAAGCCCTGATTTTAACCACAACCTTGACTTGGACTCCAGCCCTGACTGGGACTACAGCCCTGAATTGGCCCACATCCCTGACTTGGACCACAGCCCCGATTGAGACCACAACCCTGACTTGGACCACAGCCCTGACTTGGACCACAGCTCTGACTTGGACCACAACCCTGACTTGGTCCACAGCCCTGACAGGGTCCACAGCTCTGACTTGGACCAAGGCCCTGACTTTTTAACCACAGCCCTGACTTGTAACACACCCTTGACTGGGACTACAGCTCTGAATTGGCCTACAGCCCTTACTCAGACCACAAATCTGAATGAACCACAGACCACAGCCATGACAGGATCCACAGCCCTGACAGAGACCACAGCTTTGACTAGGATCACAACCCTGACTTGGACTACAGCTCTGACTTGGTCCACATCTTTGACTTTGCCCACAGCCCTGACTTGCACCACAGCTCCGACTGGGACCAAAACCCTGACTTTGACCACAGCTCTGACTTTGACCACAGCCCTGACTTGGACCAAAGCTCTGACTTGGACCAAGGCCCTTACTTTTTAACCACAGCCCTGACTTGTAACACACCCTTGCCTGGGACTACAGCTCTGAATTGGCCTACAGCCCTTACTCAGACCACAAATCTGAATGAACCACAGACCACAGCCATGACAGGATCCACAGCCCTGACAGAGACCACAGCTTTGACTAGGATCAGTACCCTGACTTGGACTACAGCTCTGACTTGGTCCACATCTTTGACTTTGCCCACAGCCCTGACTTGCACCACAGCTCCGACTGGGACCAAAACCCTGACTTTGACCACAGCTCTGACTTTGACCACAGCCCTGACTTGGACCAAAGCTCTGACTTGGACCAAGACCCTGACTTTTTAACCACAGCCCTGACTTGTAACACACCCTTGACTGGGACTACAGCTCTGAATTGGACTACAGCCCTTACTCAGACCACAAATCTGAATGAACCACAGCCATGACAGGATCTACAGCTCTGACTAGGGCCACAGCTCTGACTTGGACCACAGACTACAGCCCTGACAGAGACCACAGCTTTGACTAGGATCACAACCCTGACTTGGACTACAGCTCTGACTTGGTCCACATCTTTGACTTTGCCCACAGCCCTGACTTGGACCACAGCTCCGACTGGGACCACAACCCTGACTGGGACCACAACCCTGACTGGGACCACAGCCCTGACTTGGACCACATGTCTAACTTGGACCACAGCTCTGACTACCGCAGCATTGACTTAGACCACATCACTGCGTCGGACCACAAACCACAGCTCTGACTTGGACCACAGACAAGAACACCATTGTGGGCAGAATTCATATGGACGATAATGCAATTGGAGATAAACAGAGACAGGGTAATCTGCGTGGTGATGTTAATGCAACTAACAAGTAAACATTAGAAGACTGGAAGACCCGGGCGAAGTGTGACTCACGTAGCTAAACAGCAGATTGATGAGAGTGCAGATTGATTACAGGGCAAGATTGATTTATTCCTATAGCAGTGAATCAAAGAAACTTTGACGATTTGGGGGCGGGGGGGGGGAATGACGTTTGTGTCTGGTCAGAGATACGTGATTTTTTTTTTAGTTAAAACTTATAGAAAGTTAAATTGATTTCAGAATGTGGAATCGTAAAACTGGTTTTAAAATTCATAACGATGGTAGAGATGGTAGCCAGAGATGGTAGCCAGAGATGGTAGCACGAGGCTCGAAGGGATAGACTCGTCTATGAGAAGAAATGAAAGACAAAGAATGGGGGGGGGGGGGGGGGAATGACGTTTGTGTCTGGTCAGAGATACGTGATTTTTTTTTAGTTAAAACTTATAGAAAGTTAAATTGATTTCAGAATGTGGAATCGTAAAACTGGTTTTAAAATTCATAACGATGGTAGAGATGGTAGCACGAGATGGTAGCACGAGATGGTAGCACGAGGCTCGAAGAGATAGACTCGTCTATGAGAAGAAATGAAAGACAAAGAAGAATTACTAATGTGTTTAAAGGTCGGACATTTTATTAACAGAAAAAAATTAACGAGTTTAAGACCTAACTTAAATAGTGGGTTAACGTGATATACCAGTATTTTTTAACTTTCAACTTTTTCTATTGGAATGGGACCATGTGGAGTGTTGAGATTGCTCGCGTGGAACCCCATGCAGTGACACAAGGGATTGCTCTATGCCAACCCCATGCAGAGACACAAGGGATTGTTTTATGCCAACCCCATGCAGTGACACAAGGGATTGTTCTATGCTCACCCCATGCAGTGACACAAGGGATTGCTCTATGCCAACCCCATGCAGTGACACAAGGGTTTGTTCTATGCCAACCTATGCAGTGACACAAGGGATTGTTTTATGCCAACCCCATGCAGTGACACAAGGGTTTGATCTATGCCAACCCATGCAGTTACACAAGGGTTTGGTCTATGCCCACCCCATGCAGTGACACAAGGGTTTGTTCTATGCCCACCCCATGCAGTGACACAAGGGATTGTTCTATGTCTTATGTTCCGTGGAACCCCGATTGAAAAACACTGTGATATACTAAGTTCAGTAACCTCACTTCCATGCAAGAAAAGTCTAGAAATCTTACCTGGCGCCAAAGGAGTTCTGGGAAATACTGGCACGTCTGCGAGGACACCAGAAGATGTATCAGGGGCAGCAGGCCCCCAAACAAGCATTTAGCCAGAGTGCGTAAGGGCATCAGGGCATAGGCATTAAAGATGACGAAAGCCACCACCCAAGCCCCATCCGCCATGTTGAGCTTGTGGTCTTGCAGCTCTTCGGGAAATCCCAGCGGCAACGGGCAGCTGAGGACTGCGAGGATGCCCATGAAGATGAGGATGGAGTAGTTGACGCTCATTAGGTACTCCTCCCTGAGTTTGGTCTTCATGTAGATGAAAAAGCCAAGAAAAACGAGTCCCTGGCTGTACAGGTACACGCTGTAGGCCGTGTAGTTCTTGACGTACAGGCTGGTCAGCGCGGCCAGGCTCAGGCACAGCATGGTCAGCAGGAGCGCCATGCACACCAGCGACGACTGCTGGAGTTTGAACACGTACCGCTGGTACAGAGCCTCCATCTCCTCGCTGCTGAACCTGTTCCAGCTGAGCAGACGTCGGAGGCCATTGTGTTTCATGCCGTTGGGAGGGGAGACTTTCTTCCGCTCCGGCTCACTCATCCTGCCAGCAGTGCCGCATAACAGATAAAACTC
Source organism: Lymnaea stagnalis (assembly GCA_964033795.1). Classification (NCBI taxonomy): domain Eukaryota; kingdom Metazoa; phylum Mollusca; class Gastropoda; family Lymnaeidae; genus Lymnaea; species Lymnaea stagnalis. The sequence continues at coordinate 564,209 of CAXITT010000015.1, read as the reverse complement.
TCCAGGACTGCCGGGGCACGGTGTTCGCTGCTACCATTTCCTCTAGTCCTTCCTGCTAGCACCGCAAGAAGGTAGCTTCTACGTAAGAATCACAATAAGGTCAAAAACATTCTATCGTACCTTAAAGGGCGTATCTTTAAGTGTGCCCTTTTTAAGGGCGTACCTTTTAAGGGCGTACTTTTTAAGGGCCTATCTTTAAGGGCATATCTTTAAGGGCCTATCTTTAAGCGCGTACCTTTAAGGAAGGATTTTTTTAAAGGCGTAACTCTTAAGGGTGTATCTTTTTGGAGCGCACCTTTAAGGGGTACCCTTTAAGAATGTAAATTTAAGGGCGTACATTTAAGATGCTATCTTTGAGGGCGTACCTATAAGGGGGTTATCTTTAAGGGCGTGACGTTACGTTCTGAAGATAAGAAGGATACTTGTATTTGTTGTTGGGTTTTTTACTAAGGCAGTGCACCAGCGACTCCTTTATTCCTTGATGAAATGTGGATGGTGGAAAAACACATCCAGCTCCTATGTGACACGGGAGATCAAAGAAAACCTTTGAATATTTGAAAACATATACATGAGATGTGTCCAACAGGAATGAGGGGAGGGGGAGGGGGAGGAGGTAGGAAGTTGTTTTTCTTGTTTTTTTTGTTTTTTTTTAAGGTACAGGTAACAAGCAAGGCCATTAAAAAGCCGTGTGCTGGCATAGCAGGGCTGAACAAGCTAGCATGAAACTGGCTGAGTAATGGGATGAAATGCTTTAGTCGAACCATCAAGTCAATTCTAAAAAACTGAGTTGCTTTACAAAGCGATTTTTATGAGTTGCTTAAACTTTGTCTGTGACACGGAGTCAAGACGTCTTGGTCAGTTTGTAAAGTGTTTTGATGGATTAGAATTTTTTTTTTTTTTAAATCCGTGGCTGCTAAATTCTTCTCTCGACTAAATGACCCACTCCCCGTCAAGCTATCGAGCTAAAACTTGGCACATAGATTCGTTGCAGTTGACAACACATTCTTTCAAATGTTCAGCCCCACCCCCAAACATCAACCCCCCAAATTCAGTTTTTTTCTGTTTTTCAAGTGGAAGATGAAGGAAATGTTATGATGACACCAATTTCACGAAATAAAATTCCCGATAACTTCGATAAATCAGATTCGTTTTTTTAAGAAATATCGCTTTTGAAGAATTATATTGTCTTTTCTTTTACTGAATTAGTTGGTGAAATTAATCTGCGGTGTAAAAGTGGTTGGGTCATTAAGAGTATTCCTATAGTTTAGGGGCGTCAAAAAAAAATGCGTTGTTGCGAGCCTTGGGGGCGGGGGGGGGGGTGGAGGGAGCACTAATTAGGATGCTTATAAAGGGCTTAACTTGTGGGCAGGTTTTGTCCAATTTTTAGTCCCCCCCCCCCCCCCCCCCCCCATGGCCCGATATTACATTGTATACAGGATTGAAACGAAATACTAGGTTGTTGGGCTGTGTTTAATTCAGGAATTTTTTTAATACGCCAGGTCATTTTTATTAAGACGCGGGCCAAGAGTCCGATGCCAAGAATACTTTTCAAGATTCCTACGCCATGATTTCCATGCCATGATTCCTATGCCATGATTCCTGCACATTGATTCCTACGCTATGATTCCTATGCCTTGATTCCTACGCCATGATTCCCATGCCATGATTCATATGCCCTGATTCCAGCACAAAGATTCCTACGCCATGAGTAATACGCCATGATTCTTATGGCATTTGTAGAATTTCCTTACTAGAAATAGGAACTATTCGTTGTCCGACCTCTGGTGTTGTACCCCGTTCTCTAGTGTTGTACCCCGTCCTCTACTGTTGTACCCTAATAAAATGAGTAAAACAGAGTATGGTTAAACCTGAAAAATTAAACGCAACAAAACAGCGAACGTGTCGGCAGAAAGCCTTCGTCAGCGAACAAAACAACAGAAAAAACGTTAAGAAATAGCACTTAGCTGGTAAGTAGTATCTGTGGGCAGCAATAGAAGTGTGGCAGAAGGAAACTGAGTGAGAGTTTAAATAAGCAGCGGCGAAAAAAGGGGGGAGAAAAAAGTTCACTGTGATAGGTCAGAACGTGGAGGGGCGGAGCTAGGGTCAAGCTGTGAACAGAGACATAACATTAATCCCATCTGGCGTCAA